>RJWT010040115.1:0-12542 GCA_004365215.1 Cuniculus paca
CGACACTAAATGGAGATTGTACTAGCAAGTGCTCCTGTGGTCTCCTCCAAAAGAGACCAAAGTTATTCAGACAGCAAAGTTCTATTATCAATGAATCCCATTTATTACCACTCCTCAAATATTTTGTAGGATAAATGATAGTAAGTAGGAAAATACAAGTGTCAAATAATTATGATATACACAGGATGTTTTATAATCTAATCTTAAAATTAATTTATTATTAGAAAATTATAAATAAGTTTTTTAAAAAAAGTTCAAGTCTGATAATAAAGATTAAATCCATATTATTTAATTTGCCATATCTAAGGTCCAGAATCAAATGGACTTTTATAGTTGTCTTCCTTTTCTTACTTATATACACAATACACTATGTAAAGATATGTAATTTAAAATTTGATACTGGATTTTAGTAACACCAATACAACTGATTTAGCATCTTTCCTACCCACACAAAGCATCCCTAAGATGTTTAACTTTCACTCCGTAAAAACATATTTCACTCTTTTTTCCTATGCTGAACTCTAATGGCAAGATTCACTTGTGAAATAGTAATTTTAAAATATAGTATTAAGTCAGCCATAAAAACATCTTATAAAACAGAAAGCATTACAACTTTAACAAGGGGTATCAATACCTTACAGCCTTCCCATTTAAAAGGCTTTTTGCCTTTCAGTCTTTCCAAGGCTCAACTATCTCTCCTTCCTATGGAAGGTTAGAATCACCAGGACTCAGACATGGGCACTGATGGAGGTAACTGAGGAGACTAATGACAACCCTGTCTCCCTCAACCCTGACCTCAGACCTAAAGTCATGTTAACTCCCTCATTCCCTCAAGTACACAGTCTAGATGGGTATGGATGATCTTTTTTTTAAAATAGGGACAGTATTGTTAAAAGAAGTTATGTAAAACTGCAAGTTCAGTACACAGTGGGTACAAAAAAAAAAACCAGGAAGTTTTGACTTGATACTCTCCTAAGACACCACTCATGTTTAATTGTTAATCTGCAAAAGGCAGTGAAGAAAAGAAAGGAGAATCTGCACTTGTGGAGGCTTCATCACGCCACATACTAGAGAGCCCTGACACATACTATTTCACTTTCTCTTTCCAGCAATATTGTAAGGAGTCAGAAATATGGAGAGAAGTTAATTTGATAAAGTCATGTGTTCAGAAAATGCCTGACATGTAAATAATGGTCAATCACTTCTTCTTAACAAAGAGCTGAATGAGTGTAGGAGAAACTGGATGCTGATTCACATACGTTGCCTGTTGTGTGTCTGCTCCCCTAGGTGACAAATAGGCACAGAGCCACATCATAGCAGTCTTCTCACCAGCAACATTTTTTTTTTTGTCTATGAAAGAACCAGACCTTGAAAGAATCTGATCCTTGCTATGATAGGAAAAGGGGATAAAGAAGGCCAGACACTGCAAAGCCCAGAGCAAGAAGCTAGGATAAGAGCCTGCAAAACCCTGCAAGATAAGAACAGAGAACATGACAGGGAAAGTTCATACTTTCCTCCTACCTCTAGAGTCACCACTCTCTTGTTAGTCCTAAATTCACATGATATTTTCACAATAATCTCTTCTATATTCATTATCTGAAAAGATTAAAGGTTCCAGAAAAGGTGGGAAGAGAATTTCAAATATTCATCTCAAAATCCTTTGGGATCAAATGAATTTTGTTTTGCTAACCCTGAAGACCTGAAAAGTAAATAAAAGGTACAATATTTTATAGGATTCTTCATTGTTGTACTGCTTGTTGTAATGCTGAGAAAGAAAAAAAATTACCCCTCCTGACTCTAATTAAAGTGAGTGCAAAAACATCACTGTACTGTGTTGGTGGAGGCTTCTCACCAATTAATTAATGTTAGTGAGTTAATTAATTAATGAGTAGGTCAAAGTCAATGCAGACTGGCACTTTCACAGATGTTTCAGTACTGACCAGTCACCTGCCTCCAGTCCCTCTCCTCAGCCCCTCTCCTAATCTCCAGGGCACAAATGGTGGTAGAAAAGTCAGCTATTTGATTTACCTATAAAATCAATCTATAGGAAAATGTTAGATTTTAAAACAGTGGATTTCAAGAAATATTGATTTTTTTAATAAGTAAAAATATAGAGTAGGATGTTGAATACAAAAGAAGATGGGGGGGAACCAACAGAAGATCAGAGAAGCTGGCCTCTTGCCCACCTCTGTGGTCTGATTTATATACCACGCCATATAGTTCACCTGTCTCCCATGGTTCTCCAAGCCAGTTAGAGCATTTATAAAATACTGCCTCCATTCCCAAAGTTTTCACTGGAATGTACAGATTAGATTTCTGCAATTGATCTACTCTGGTTTGCACTTTCATCTTGCCCTCTAGGAGCCTCTAGCTCCCTAATCCATGAAAACACCTTCTTCATCCTATTTCATGTTATCAAAGATGAAGGGCTATACTGCTTTTCAACCTCTTTACTCTGACTTTAGCCCACATTCTCATCAGAGCCTCATCCAAGAATATCTCTTCAGAAGTCATGCCAAATCAGTCCTGTGCATTTGCCTTAGCCTCTACCCTCTCCGAGGACACAAGACATTCAAGGTCCCACTTGTACATTTCCTCTGTCCACCAGCATTCACCTCACATCCTTCTTTAGGCACAGGCTCAATCCCATCAACTCTTCTGTTAACTTCTTTTGGGGACTTTCTCTGATTTAACAAACTCAAGATTCTGTCATTCAAAGCCCATGTTTGTTTGAATAAAAATGAATTGAATAAATAAGTAAAAATTGATTATTAGAAATAACTGATAAAGTGCTCATCCTTCAACTATGCTATTTTGGTAATGTATAATCATGGTTTGGATGTCTGAGGTCACATTGCATTCCAGGTTATAATGACCTGGTTCTTCTTGCTATATTTGTTTTTATAACTAGCTTTATGTCTCAGGCCCATGTGGATAAGTTATTTTTAAAGTAAAACATTAAAACATATAATAAAGTGCAGATCTAAGAGTGATACTGAGAACCTATGCTGTGCTGTGTCTATACCAGATGGTAAGGAAGTCAAGGGACGTGACACTTGGATGCAGCTAGAATTGAGCCCACATGTACTAGTCAGGGTATTATGGATGCAGTACTTGTTATGGGTTGAACTATGTCCCCCTAAAATTCATATGTCAGACTCCTAACCCCCCCCCATTACTTCATAATGCGACTATATTTGGAGACAGGGCATTTAAGGAGGTTATTAAATTAACATGAGTTCTTTAAGGTGACTACTAATCTAACATGACTCATGTTCCTAAAAGAAGAGGAGATTAAGACACAAACATACACAGTGGAAGGACACAGGTAGACAGCAGCTACCTACATACAAAAGAGCAAGGCCTCACAACAAGTCAATACTGCTTGACAACTTGATCTCAGATAGTAGCCTCCAGACTTACGAAAATAAATTCTGGATTCCATCCCAGAGGGCAGACCCACTTGAAGTCAGTGAGTGTGTTATCTGGTCTTCACCCATTGCATCCCAGAGGGTGGGACTACTGTAAGAATGTAAGACTGAAGGAAATTTCAAGGCCCAGGACAACAGCCTGGTGAACAGATGCACACAGATGCCAAGATCAGGTCCATACTCAACATATCTCTGGGATGCAGAACAGACATTAGCACAGAACTCTAAACACCAGAAGAAGAAACTGAACACAGACACCCCTACAAGCCCTCTAGTAGCCATCAGGGACCAGTAGCCAGTTCTGGTGAGGAGAACCAGCCAGCCAAGCTACTGTGTACCTGCTAACATCAGGAGAGCCTTGGAGTAGTTGTGCATGTCTGGAGAAGCCACCCTGTATCCCAGTGCTACCCTGGGAACCTAACATAGGAGATACCCAGGTGCCTGACCCATACCCCTACACTGTGAGTGGACAGCCAACATGAGAAGTGACTGGGACCCCACAGTCTTCTTGTCTGGAAAAGCCCAGGAACATGTCAAGACAAAGAAGCAAAAGGCAGTCTCTGACCTCCAACCCATGCAGAGCAAGTCCAGGAGATGCAAATACGGAAGAGACTGAAAGTTGCACACTTAAAGTTTCTGAAGTAATGGTAACTCAAGTAAAGAAACAACTTCATGAGGCCACAAAAGGTATTAGATCAGAAATGCTACCTCAGGTAAAAGAAGAAATGAAAAATATAATAAAAGTTGCTGAGCATATCTAAAGAAGACATGAATTAAAAAAAAATAGAGGAGCATAGGAAAATGAGGGAAACTTTGAATGAACAATATAGGAGAGATATAGAATGCATGAAACAGATTTGAAGAGATATCCAGGAAATTAGAAACTCCATGGAAAGCTGTCAAAACCACTTGAAAGAAACTGAAGATAAACTTTCAGACCTTGAAGACAGGTCTGCAGCTAGTGACTGCGAAAGGAAAGCTCTCTTAAAAATAACAAGAAACCAGGAAATAACAATGCAACAGCTGGAAGACAATGCAAAGAAAAATAATTTAAGAATGACAGGTGTCAGTGAAAAAACAAGGGTCAATAGAAATAAAACAATAAGACTATTTACAGAAGTAATAGCAGAAAACTTCTCAAGCATGGGAAAAGAACCCACATACAGATAAATGAGGCATATAGAACTGCAACTAGCCATAACCAAAATAAATCTATACCTAGACATATAATAATCAAGATCCCAGAAATTCAACACAAGAACAGAATATTAAAAGTTGTTAGGGTAAAGAGACAGATCACCTATAAAGAAAAACCCATCAGAATCATGACAGACTTCTCAACACAAACCATCAAGTCAAGAAGAACTTGGAGTGAACTATTTCAAGTTCTGAAAGAAAACAACTTCCAACCCAGATTGATGCATCCTGCAAAACTATCTTTCAAAATTAATGGAGAAACAAAATACTTCCATGACAAAGAACAACTGAAAGAATTCACAACCGCCAAACCAACTCTACAAAGAACACTAAAGGACATTCTAGAGAGAGAAAAATGACCACAGTTCCAGGAACAGGGGCAGAGGGGGATCACTAACCAGGGCAAGCAGTTGAATGGCGGGAAAAAGTATGGAGCCAATGGCAGGAAAATAGCAAGACAGAGATGAGCCAGTGCATGTTGGCCATAACCATTAATGTAGATGGCCTCAATTCCCCAATAAAAAGAAACACAGGGAGAGTGAATCAGGAGACAGGATCCATCAATATGCTTTATACAAGAAACACATTTAACTTGAAGGGAAATTCATAGACTGAAAGTCAAAGGAAAGAAAACAATGCTTCAGTTGACAGGGAATAAGGAACAGACAGGGGTAGCTTGCCCATCAACCACAGAATGGATAAGAAAGACATGGCATTTTTATATAATGGAAAGCTACTCAGCTATAAAGAAAGATAACCTCGAGGCTCTTGTAGGTAAATGGATGCAACTTGAGATCATGCTCATGAGTGAAATGGTTTCAGAGTCAAAGGGTAAACACTGTGTTGTCTCCCTAGTATAAGAGACTGAGGGAGTTAGTGGGATCCAAAATACACAAAGGATATTGTGAAAGTGAAAGGTGGGGAGGCCTCTGAAAGGGAAGATGGTAGCCATTGTTAATTTCCTATCATTTTGTTTTGAAGCCATGAATTGTTTCATTGTTAGATAAGCTTAGGCCATGAAAGTCAGGTCCCTTATAATGCAGCAGAAAACCAAGGAGAATGTAGGCTTCTTATAGACAGGAATATCCAAAAGAGAAAGAAAGAAGCAGAGCTCATTTTCTTCTAGAATACTGACCAGCAGTTTAAGGACTGAGAGCAATGAAGAGAAGCTGGACTGTTTCCCACAAAGCTCCAAATTCAAAGTGAGAAAGTTTTTCATGTAGAGAGCTAAGCCATGGGGCAGATGTTTGGGAGGTGGTTAATGAAGAAAGACAGAACCACAGGTCATATTCGCCCATGCACAGTGCCAAAAACCGAAAACTGTGACATTTTCCTCAGAAGAAAAGTAGAAAATCATCCTTCAAAGAAAGTGTGCACTGAGCCCTTAAAAGACTGGAATCTTAAACATTAGCATCCCAAAGAAAGGTGTTCATATCTGACACTGCAAATAAATGATAGTCTTGCCTGTGATTACTACCCCTACACCCTACAACATCTTCAGATGTTACCAAATGTCTTTGAGGAAGAAAGAATCATCCCCACTTGAGATGATCTACCTGAGAGCTGAGATAGGAAATATTTCTTGCCCTTGCACATGGAATTAAAATTTAGGCATTGAAAGGAGGTGGTGTTTTGGGACAAACATCTCAACAGCTACACAGGAATCTTCCATAAGTATGAGCAAACTGCCAAGATCACCAGTTATTTGAGTAAAAACAAATATAAAATAAAAATATAGCTAATCATGCATGATAATTGACTCCACTGGAAATGGATTTTGCTATGAAAAATAAGAACACTTTTCAGAAATTGTCACATAAAATTTCAAAGACCATGCATCAAAAATGAAACATTTCGTGTTTTACTCTATTCTGTTTGTTTTGTTTTGTTCTATTCTCTTTAAAATAAAAAAAAAACAAATAGAATGAAAGATTTCATTTTTAAAATGAATATCAGTTAAAAAAAAAAAGAAGAATTTATGAAAAGGTAATTATGATTGCTACTCCTCCTTCCAAAAACAAAAACTTCACACACCCCTTAGTCTGAACATGGAAAAAATAAAACTGGGTACTTATCTCACATCATATACAAAAAAATCAACTCAAAACTGACTAAAGATTCAAACATAATACCTGACACTATTAATTCCTAGAAGAAATAAAAAAACAAAAGTATTCTTTATATTGATCGGGAAAATGACTTTGTGAATGTTTAAATTAAAAAAAAAAAACTATTGCAGTAAAAGACACATTGACATTAATCCCTCTCGGAATTCTCCCACTCACTTCAGATTCAACTGCTCGGAAGACTGGAGCAAAAGGATTGCAAGTTCAAGTTCCAGCTTCGATGACTTAACAAGACTATCTCAAAATAAAAATTTTAAAAATGCTAGGAATGTTGCTCAGTGGTAGAACTCTTGCTGTCATGGTTTGTATATAGATGCCCCCACCCAAGCCTCATGTAGTCATGGAAGCGGCTGAATCTAGCGTTTGTGATTGACTCGCTGTCTAGCGCTGGGGTTGGCAGTGTGAGTTCTGCACCCACCCGGGTTGGAGCCAACATATGATGTAAGGTTGAGAATGAGGTGGTTTTTTCCCTCTTTTGTGCCCTTCGCTCTTGCCGCTTGCAGACTCCATGAAAGGCTACCCCTTCGCCAGGCCACCCTGCCTTGGAAGCAGCTGAGTATGGACTGAAAGCCCCAAAACTGTGAAAAATAAACCTCTCCTTCCTTCACTTTGGGCGTCAGGTGTTTTGTCCCAGCAATGAGAGAAAAGTAACCGAGACACTTGCCTAGCATGAATGAAGTCCTGGGTTCATCCCTAGTACTGAAAAAAAAAAGAATAAGAATAAGAAGCTTAAGTGCAGCAAAGGGAGGAAAACCAACTAAGTGAAGAGAAACCATACTTAAGTGAGAAAACACTCACAAACCATAAATCTGATAAGGGGATCTGGAGTTACTATCCAAAACATATAAGGAATTCCTACAACTTGAGAGCAAACTAAATAAATACTCCACAACTACATGGGAGAAGGACCTGCAGAGTCACTTATTAAAAGAAGACATATACATGGCTAAGAAGTATATGAAAAGGCACTCAACATTACTGATTATGAAAAACCAAAAAAAAAATTAAAACCATAATGAAATAACAACTTCTGCTAGAATTATTAAAAAGACAAAAGACAAGCATTGGAGACGATGTGAAAAACAGAAAATCTCTCACTGTTAGTGGAAGTGTAGACCTTTATAACCATAACAATATGGAGGTTCACACATTATGGAAACAGCATGCAGTTCCTCAAACTGTTAAAAGTTCCACTCTGAGAGGCTGACACAGAAAAATCACAAGGTCAGACCCAGCCTAAGCGACTTACCAGTTTAGAAAAACCCTGTCCAAAATAAAAAGTAAGCCTGGGGATATAGCTCAGTGACACAAGGCCTGTCTGGCAAACGTGAGGTCGTGAGTTTGATTTCCAGTACCAAAAAATAAAAAATAAAAATAAAAAGGGCTGAAGATGCATAACTATGCAGCGGTTCTAGATCCAGTTCCCTGTATTGAGAAACAAGCAATAAAATACAGCTGCCTTATGACTCCAGTACTCCTTCCTAAAAGACTCCAAATCAGGGCTCAGATATCAGCATTCCTACATTCACTGCAGTATTACTCACAATAACAAAGTGTGGAAATACCTTAAATTTCCACCAAAGAATGAATGGAAAAAGAAAAAGTGCTTTATACACACAATGGAATATCATTTGGCCTTTAAAACAGAACTCCTACCATCTATAAAATCATGTATGAACTTAGATTATATTATGTTAAGTGAAATATATCAGACGCAAATGATGAATGATCTCACTTTCACGTCAAATGTAAAACAGTCAAACTGGTAGAAGCAGAGAACAAAACATGGTTTGATAGAGAGGGTATAAAGGAAATGGAAAGAACTTAAGTCAAAGTGCATAAACTTTTATTTGAATTGATGAACACATTCTGATAATTAACTATGTAGCATGATGACTTGGATCAATAAAAATGAATTATGTACTTGAAACTTGTTAAAACGGTAGATCTTAAGTGTCCTTATCACAAAAGACATGAGATGCAAGACAATAAGTATGGATGCTTAATTATGGTAATGATTTCATAATGTATATGTCTATCCATATACTACACACATACTTTAAACACAAGCAATTTTATTTGCCTATTAAGCCTCAATAAAGTTGGAAAAATAATCATAAAATAAGAAAGAGCTGTATCTTGAAAATTTAAATAAAATCATATTTAACAAATTAAGGAAAAAACTTTAAGCTATTCTAAAATTTCCAGAAAAGAGAGGTTTGCAACCACAACAGGAACAGCAATTACAACAACAGGAATTAGAATAGCAAAGACTTTACCATAAAAACATAGACTTTTAGATAAAAAACAAACCAAGTCTTAGGAGATGTGAGTTTCAAACTTCAAATTCTATGTCCAGCACAACAGTCTGGCCTATCTATATACCTTTTCTGCGAAGTGTTACTGTGGTTGTGCTGTGTAAACAATGAAACTGCAATCTAACAAAGAAAAGGTGTGGAATCTAAGACAGTGTGGAACTATACCAGAGATGAAATGAAATCTGTGAATAACAGCTGTTTGGTCCATCAAAACTGGCAAAGAAGACTCAAGCCTATGAACATCACTGCAAGAAGAAACTGACTTTAAGAGACTGAGAGATCAAAGCAGTATGCTGAAAGTTTAACACTGCATGGTTCGCTGATAAGGACTGCTTTGTATTTGTGACAAAACAATTTGAGTATGGTTGTGGTTGGTGTTGTGTTTATGTGTGTGTTTCTCAGAATAGCAAGAGAATCACAGAATAGTTCTGGGGAATCTATGTTAGGATTAGGTTAATCTGCAAGTTTTATAACATCCTTTAAAAACTGTAAAAACTACAGATTTACAATGGGTTTAAAATACCAAGAATCACACAATGAAAAACAAGCGGGACGGGGAAGCTAATAGCAATTTCTTGTAGACACATGGGAAATAGTGAATATCTACTGAGTACTCATGATTTATTTTCAGTCACTTTATAGCAGTTTTTCAACCACTTACAGTTTAATCCTCACAATAATATAATAAGGTGATTACAATTATCCCAATTTTACTTATGAAGAGATTAACTAACTTGCCCTAGGTCACTAAACTCTAAGTAGAAGAATTAGGCTACATATATAAGGCTACTTATGTTTATTATTAAAAATTCCAGGCTCTATTTTCTCCATTTCACCTGCATGAGGAATGTATAAATCTAATTTGTCAGCAGGGAAGTTTCAATTATGACCCAAGAAAAATACAAGAATCATCTCAAACATTTCTCTGAAGACTTGAAACCCAGTATGACTCTATTGCTCTTTCCTCAGGAAAAGGAACTATTTCCTTTTTTCTATGCAACAATAAAGTATCAACAATTCTTAACCATGTTCCTCAAGAAAACTACATAAAATCAGAGACATTCCTCCACAAAAAGCAATTAAAATGACCAAGGAGGGTAGATGTGCCATTATACAGACTTTAAAAATCATAAAATTGTTGCACTAACAAATCATAATAACTGTAAACCAGAAGATCCTTTAGATATAACATAGATCTTAAAAAATTTTTAAAAGGAGGGCCAGGGATTTAACTTAGCAGCATAAGCACCTGCCTGGAAAAGTGTGAGGTTGTGAGTTCAATCCCCAGTAACAACAACAACAACAACAAAAAAAAAAAAACCAAAAAAATTTTTAAAAGAGAAAATTTAGAAAAAATTAATAATAAAAATAAGGAAGAAACAGATAATCCCACTTTATTTTTGTTTTGCTTTGTTTTATTTTATGGAAAAAGGGTAAAACAAAATTTCATAACAAAGTAATAGGAGAACCATAGTTGATGCATGGCATGTTGTTATCATTAAAGTAGTTATTCAGAGTACAAGACATGAGCACTAAAACTTCTCCAATCAGTAGTAATCCCATTTTAAAATGGACAATTGGCATAAAAATTTCTCCAAAGGCATAAAAGTGGCAAATAAGCCCAGGAAAAAGTTTTTGACACCATTAATTATGAAAGAAATGCAAATTTAGTACATCTACTACAATAGTTATAATAAAAATAACAGACACACAGTGATGGCGAACCTGTGGCATTCATGCTGCAATAGGCTATTTGTTATCACTGAAAGCTCTAACATTTCAGTACTGCTGGGCAATAACAAGTGTTGATGACGATGTACAGAAAAAAGGAACCACATACATTGCTGGTAGGAATGACAAATGGTGTATTTCACTTTATACTGAAAGTTTATTGGTTCCTCCAAAATATGAACACGGTTTTACCATATGACTCAGCAATTTCATTTTCAGATATATATCTATATGAAATGAAATATCTCCACAAAGAAACCTGTGCAGGAATACATACTATAGTATCATTATCATAATAACCAAAAAGTGAAAAAAATCCAGACTGTCACTGATGTATAAATGAATAAAGTATGGTATAACCATGGAACAGAATATCTAGTAGTAATAACAAGTGAACCACTGATGTATGTTACAACATGGATGTCCCTTGAAAATATTATGCTAAGTTAAAGAAGCCAGACACAAATGACAACATATTGTATAGTTGCATTTATATGAAACAGCCAAATTAGGCAAATCCACAGAAAAATAAAGTAGATTGAAGGTTGCCTCATACTAAGGGAACCAAAAATGGGAGTGATAACTGATGATTACAAGGCTTCTTTGGAGTGAGGAAATGTTCTCAAATAAGATTGTTCACAATTCTGTAAATGTGCTAAAAAAATATAGAATTGTACACATTCATGTGTGAACTTCATAGCATGCGAATTTTATCTCAATAAGGCTATATTTTAAGAAAAATTAAAGATCAAATGCCCATTCATGATTAAAAAAAAAGTCTCATTAAACAAGGAATGAAGAACTTCATCATCTTGATAAAGAGTAGCTTTTCTATACCAATATTTATGCATATAACTAATGTATTCTTCACTTAATCTTAGACAAAAGGCCGAGCTAACATAATCTTAATGGTGAGAAACTGGATACTTTTCCATTAAGATCAGGAACAAGACAACGGTATTTCTTCCCAGCACTGCTTCTCAACATTATACTAGAAATCCCAACCAAAGCAAGAAGTTGAGAAAATGAAGGGAATTTATACAGATAGTAATAAAGAAATACATGTGCCTTTGTTTACAGATGACATGATCATCTGTATAGCTAATCCAAAGTAATTAGAAAAATTCCTGGAACTAATAAGCAATTACAGCAAGTCTGCAGGCTACAAGATTAACATACAAAAATCAATTGCTTCTCTACACACCAACAATAAACAAGCAAAACTTGAAATCAAAAGCATAATATTATTTACATTAGCACTTCTGCAAAATAAAATATTTATGCATAAATCTAGCAAAGTCTGATATGACCTGTACAAGGAAAATTACTGAACACTGGTGAAACAAAGAAGTACTAAATAAGTAGAGAGATATTCTATGTTCATGAGTAAAGACTCAATAACATGAATATGACAGTTCTTCTCAACTTGACCTATAGAATCAATTCAGTCTCAATCAAAATCCCAACAAGTTCTATAAATATCAACATACTGATTCTAAGGTTTATTCTAAAGTTGGAGAGGCAAAAGACCCAGAATAACCAACATAATATTAAGAAGAATAAGATTGGAGGACTGACACTTCTTGACTTCAAGACTTACTACAAAGCTACCGTAATCAAGAATATGAGATGTTGTAAAAGAATATCTAAATAAAACAATGAAACAGAACAGAGAACTCAAAAATAGAACCACACGACCATGGTCACTGACCTTTGACAAAGGGAAACGAAGGCAATTA
>RJWT010040116.1:0-12557 GCA_004365215.1 Cuniculus paca
CAGAACTGTGCAACACTCTAATGATGGATCTCAGTAATAATGTATGATAACCTATATGCCACATGATCTTGACCAATATTCCACACCAACTTAAAATGCTAGCTGGGTGCAGTGGTGCACAGCTGTAATTCCAGCATCGCAACTTTAAGGCCAGCCTGGGTGACTTAGAGACTTAGTGGGACTTTGCCTCAAAATAAAAAAATTTAAAAAGGGGCTTGGGAGGAAGCTCAGTGTGCAGGACCTGGGTTTAATCCTCACTACTGCAAATAAACAAATAAATAAAGTTAAGCAAATTGTGTGGGCTGTGGGGGGTGTAGGGATAGGCAAACTTTCTGCTTTCTGACAAATTTTTCTGTAACCTTTAACAATGTTCTAAACTTTATTTTAAAAATCCTGTCCTCGAAAACCTTATACTCTACTTCTAAAATGAAATTAGCATAAACAAAAACTTACAAAAGAAATAAAGTATCAGAAACCACATACAAGAAAGTCAACAGGACTACACCAACATTCTGAGTGTGGTTTCACCAGGGTCTCTCAGCCACGCCCCTCCGGGCTTTCACCACATGTGTGTGCATGAGTGTCTCAGAACTCCCACACAGCCGCATGATGAGTGGGAAGTGCACCCCACCATGGAACTCTTCTACACCAAGGAATTTACCATTACCACAGTGACCAGGAAATTCTCCTCTGGTAAAGAACCAGAGGCAGAGAGAATTTAAACATCATAGGCCTGAGGTCTTAACCTTCCACCACACCCTACTACAGAACAGCTGCACTGCACGTAACCTCCAAGTGTCAAAGGCAGTGAGAGTCATTAGCTTAGCATAGTCAAAAAAGATCATAATTTCTCCTAATTTCAAACTGTTAACTAATACTCAGCGTGTAGGACGTCTCACTTTGATCCACACCCCCACCACAGTGGCTCTGCCAGCTGGGCTCTAAACAATGTAAAATAATAGACATTTGAAAGGACAAATCATGATCTTCCCCTTGCTACACCCTTAAAATGGGACGCTTACAGTAAAACTCACTGTCTTTAAACATGTAAAGGAAGAAACAGCCCAGCCAGCACCCTAAATCATCAAGGGATAAGATAAAAAAACTGGGAAAAGGGAAAAAGTATTTATAAACATAATCTTTTGTGGTCAGTATAAACAGAGCTTTAGAGCTACCACATCCCAAAATAACTTGTCTTTAATGAAAACTCTGATCACACAATTACCAGGAGGTAATCTTAACTCCAACTTGTTTTAGGTAACAGTCTCCTTAAAGGAGAATGGAATCATAAACACTACCTTAGAAAACTGAGCAGCATTAATGTAGAAGTGTGTGAATTCTTTAACACAGGACTCCAGATTTAGGCTAACTCTAATCCTCACACCAGTGTGTGTCTGCAAAGAGCAGTTGTCTCACTGACATTCTGGATTCGTCTGTAATGTAATAGTTAAAGAATGTGGTGTCACTTAAGGAGACACTAATACCCTGTGTGTTGAGCACAGAGTACTAAAATGTTGCCCTAAAATTATCACTTCTAGTATTTCCAAATATATCAACCATAAAATAAGTATTAAGGCCCCATGTCAAAATATTCAGACATACATGACCCCATTAAAAGGTCAAGAAACATGCGTTCTGGCCTGCTAGACACTGGGCCAGCAACTTCACATACATACTGAAACCCCAGTCAGAAGACAGAATACCAGTATTACTAATGGAATGCACTCCAAAAAAGAAACTAATGGAAGTAGGCAAGAGAAACAGCATTGTATGCAGGTGCCAGTAAGATTGAGTAATGCCAAGAAAGTGAATACATCAAAATCTTCACTTTTAAAACTGGTGTACTGTCAGTCTTTTTTTAGCTCATCTCTGTCATATAAGCACCATTTGGTAAACCAAATGTCCCACTTATATATAAAAACACATGGCAACTTTTCAATATAACATGTAAATTATTTCATGTGATGGGAAAAAGGAATAAAAACATATGTAATTTACTAACTGAACCATGGAAGTACTTCTGAAAGTGACATTTTTACTCTGATGACCTCCCCTGACTGGAGGAACAGGACAGGAACTGCAGGGCTGACAGGAGCCCCACTAGACAAGTTTTGCGTCCCCAACCTCCCCCGAACCGCGGGGGACGAGCAGCCGACTCTGATTGGCTCACTACTTCCAAAGGGAAAGAAATGAACTAAATGCTCTTTAAAAGTACCAATGGTTTTATGCTCAATTTATCGGAGACTCTATTAGAAGTAAATGATCAGCCAGGCGTGGTGGCTCATGCCTGTAATCCCAGCACTCGGGAGGCTGAGACAGGAGGATCGTTTTGGGTTCGAGACCAGCCTGGGCTACAAAGTGAGCAAAGTGAGCTCAAGGCCAGCTCAAAGTATAGCGATACCCTGTCTCAAAAAGACAAGGGCAGGGATCTAGTTCAGTGGCCTAAGCACCTGCCTGGCAGGCTCGAGGTCGTGAGTTCAAACCCTGGTGCCACAAAAAAAAAAAAAAAAAAAGTAAATGATCAGTCTGGATCAATGAGTGCAACAGAATGCTTAAAATCGCAAGTAACTATGTTACAGGACACCCCATCCCCCAAGTGACTGTTCACACGTGAGCTCCAACCTCAGCAGGTTGCAGCCCAATCTGAGCTCTTCTGGAGCCAGTGTGGTGCCCCTAATAGCTAGCTGTGCCTTCTGTAATGCACACCCTTCCCCACCTCCTCTCACACTGCAGCGCCCAGGCTGTCAAGTGACCTCTCTAGGGCAAAAACAATAGCTTCCAGGCCTGCATTACACAAAGTAGCCCTCCACTGGAGCACCGCTCCCCCTGGCTCTCAGACCCCTCGCTCTGGAGAGCGCAAGCTGCCACACTGCGAGACCGGTGCGGCTTCCGGCCAGCAGCGTGCAGGGAACAGAAGCCAACCTCAAACACGCCAGCCCGGAAGACACCCTGCCAGCCTGGCCCGGCCCAGCCCAGGGAGGTGACACAGCTCGCCAGCCTCCTACCATGAAGCAAGGGAGCCAGAAACACTCAGCCAACCCATTTTGAGACGATTTCTCATCACAGAAAGTGTATGTGAGGGGAGGAATATTTGCTGTTTTAAGGTCCTAGGTTTCTGTGTAAATTTGTTACAGAGCGATAGATAATCCAGTCATCTTTTCAATCTTTTTCTTGTTTTTCTTTTTTGCAGTATTGATTATTAAACCCAGGGAGCACTTGAGCTACCCATCCCCAGCCTTGTTTTATTCTGACTGTCCAGACTGGGTTAATTTGCAATCGTCCTGTCTCAGCCTCCTAAGTACCTGAGATTATAGACATCTGTTCATCTTTGAGCCTCTTGGCTCTCTTAAGTTACTGGTGACTGTACACACTTAATTCTTCATTCTGTCTTTGATGTACACATATACTTTTTTCATCTCCTCAGCAACCACCCCAATTTGAGTCCCTACTATCTTACTAAAACAAATACCACAAAAGCCTACATACTGCACTACACCTCTAAACCAAGGACCCTAAATTCACGAATGGTACACAGGAGATAGTCAGGTGACATCAACGACACAGTAAAGTCGACCAAGTGTAAGGTAACAAGGAAGCAGGGGCAACAGTGAATACTGGTTTGGTGAACTTCCTAAGGTGCTAGCTTTTGTGCAGCCTCAACCAACAGGTGCCACATGAGGCCCAATGTTCTCCAATCACCTGCTTCTAAAGAAGAATTCGAGGGCCTGGGATTTAGCTCAGCCGTATATGTAAGCGCCTGCCTGGCAAGCGCAAGGTCATGAGTTCAATGGGTACCACCAAAAATAAAAAAAGAAAGAAGAAGAAGAATTTGAACTCTGAATTTTTATATGGTATTTCTCAATTTTCAAATTTTGGCTTACAGCTTTTATAGTGCAGGGTCCAAATATACCCACAGTCTGGATTCAGCCCCAGTCACTAGTTTCCAACCTCCCTAAACAGCAATTTTTCTGAAATTTCTCTCAAATTCTGAGTCCCCTGCTCAAGACATGTAGTGGTTACCCATAACCTAGGAGGGACCAACCCGCTCAACCTGGCATTCACATCCCTCAACCCGTGATGGCCGACTTGCCTTGCCACCTGTAGCCTGTCAGGTGTTCACCAGCAGACTGACCTCTCGACCCCACTAACGCACTCCTTCCCCTGCAGTGACCTGCCAACTTGCCCCACTGGCCCCTGCTCCTGTCCTGGGGCCACACCAAGTGCCACTCCTCAGGGCACAGTGCTCTGCTGCCCAGACCCTCTGAAGTCCTCATGAAGAGCTGTCAAGACGCCTTACGGTCACTCACCATGTCAGTTCAGTAGTTCTTTTACTGCCACTCTGAACTTTTCTTGAACTTGGGAGTAGTTTTCTTTTTGAACACTTACACTGCTCACTAACTACTCTGTAATATGGTTATAGTATATGGATTCGGTTCACTTCAATTCACAATCACAAAACACCCAGAAGTCATCATTTACTGTACACTAAAAACTACACAAAGATGAAGCACAATGGCTGACCTCAGGAGTTTATGATTCTTTAGAAAGCAAGATGCAAACAGCTTCTGTTGCCCACTGTGATAAAGTATTAAGGAAAAAAGCGACCCCAGTAACTGAACTCTTCCAAGAAGGGCAGAAAGAACAAGTCACAACTGAACTAAGCCAAGGAGAGCCACAAGGTCACCCACACTCTTCCGCTTCACTGAACTCCAGCGGTCACTGTCAACCCCGGTCTGGCTGCATCCACTGCCAGCATCACTCAGTGTGGCAGTTTCACACCGCTCCGTTTATTTACCCCTAGAGGTCCCCTTCTTACCTTCAAATAGAATGTGGCCATTGTAATTATGGACAGAATGGGTGTCAATAAATACTTCACTTTTTAGAAATAAGATCTAAGCTTTTATGAGATACAATTTCAAAACAACAACACTACTGTTAAAATAGACAGCAAAGCATCTCAAAGGCCCAGAGCTTGGATACTGGTTTTCAATACCAGCCTCCAGTAAAACCAATGAGGGCTCCTTTAAGGAATGGCCGATTCCAAGGGCTGGGGATCTAGCTCAGCGGTCTAAGCGCCTGCCCGGCAAGTACAAGGTCGTGAGTTCAATCCCCGGTGCCGCAAAAAAAAAAAAAAAAAATGGCCGATTCCAGCGCTGGGACAAGAATGAGTACTCAAGGAGCTTGCTGGTCTCATGGTGCCAGGAAAGTAAGGACTAAGCAAATGACAGGGCATGTGCACACAGGAGCCAACCAGAAAGAGCTTCCAAACACCAAAAACAGGGTAACCTGAGGAACAAAACAACATATCCTCACTGATTCAAATGACTGAATGAATAATTCTCTCCTGTTAGCCGGGAGAGAAATTCCTTCACTGCAGAGTTCCACTCCCCTCCCCTGAGCAGGGGCTGCCCTTAGGACTTGCTTCTGAGGTCTGGATTATGCCAGGATGAGGCGGGGAGCCTGGCAAACACGACCTGGGTCAGAATCAAAATGAACATGACAGTGCCGTGTCGCACGGCAGCCTGTACCCACGATGCATGTTAAGAACAGCGCTTCACCTTTGTGCTGCTCCTCAGAAAAGTTGTAACCCCAGCCTAACCACAAGAACATCACATAAATTCACCATAAAGAACACTGATTCCTAGGTCAGGCTGGGATCAGCTCATGCATAGCGTGTGTGTGGCCCTGGGTTCAATCTGCAGCACTCCACACCCCTAACCCCAACCCCTCCCACCCCCGCCAAATAACCTGTCAAGGTCATCAAAAACAAGGGGAACTGCTGGACTAGGTGGTACTCACCCGGAATCCCACCATTCAGGAGACTGAGGCAGAAGATCTCAAGTTAGATGCTATACAGCAAGACCCTGTCTCAAAACAACAAATCCACAAATGTCCATAACTAATATTAGATGGTAACTACTATGGGAAATTGTGTACAGAGTACTCAAGAACTATCTATATAATCTTCACAATTTTTCTATAAATCAGAAACTATTATAAAATTAAAAATGCAGTTCAATCTTTCAAAAAGGTCAACAGGTCATATTTGAAAAAAAAAAAATTCTGACTAAAAAAGAGGACCTGGGCTTAATATGCTTTACAGCAAAGACATTTTATAAATACAAACTCTGAAAGCCAGGTATGATGGTGCACACTTGTAAGCCCAGCACTTGGGAGGCTAAGGCAAGAAGATCACCATGAGTTAGTTCAATGACAGCTCAACTACATATCAAGACCCTTTCTCAAGGGGAAAAAAATAATAATAATCTCCGTGTTATAATGTGTCTAGGTGGCCCCCCAAGCCTCATGTAGTCATGGAGGCGGCTGAATCTAGCATTTGTGATTGGTTCATTGTCTAGCGCTGGGATTGGCGGTGTGAGTGCTGCACCCACCCAGGGGTGGAGCCTGCATACTATATAAGGGAGGGAAGAAGGCATGTTTTCTCTCTCTCTCTTTTGCCCTGTTTGCTCTTACTGCTTGCAGCTGCCATGAACAGCTGCCCCTCAGCCATGCCACCCTGCCTTGGAACCAGCTGAGTATGGACTAAAACCTCCAAAAACCATCCCTTCCCTAATTTTGGGTGTCAAGTATTTTATTTTGTTTCTGCAACGAGAGAAAAATAACCAAGACGCTCTGCAACAAAATTATTCAATTTTATTTTAAAAAGCTCCTTAGCACTAAACTTCCTCTGCCACATCCAGAGGTTTTATTTTGAATAGCATTATAAAACCACATTGTTTAAGAATCACAATCAGTGCGGAGATTCCTCAAAAAATTAGGGCTAGAGGTCTCATTTGATCTAGCTATTACCCTTCTGGGTATCTTTCCAGAAGAATTGAAAACATCATACCACAGCGATATATGTGCACCCATGTTTGTAACAGCACAATTTGTAATAGCCAGATCTTGGAAACAACCTAAATGCCCATCAATTGAGGAATGGATAAGAAAGATGTGGCATTTTTATACAATGGAGTACCACTCAGCCATAAAGAAGGATAAACTGGAGACTTTTATAGCTAAATGGATGCAACTTGAGACTACACTCCTAAGTGAAATAAATCAGACACACATGTGCAAACATATTGTCTCACTGGTGAGAGGAGCTGAAAGAAACAACATATTTGTATATATGTATGTATATAAAAGGTAGTTGAGATAGTTATACTGCTGATTTCTCTGAGTTCAGTGAAGAGAAAGATCTGTGCTGGCATTGTTCAGACAATTGAATGCACATGTCTTGGGCTCTGGGTGAATGATTTGGGGATGACAAGGTGCACTGTATGTACCATTGTGCCCCCTGGTTGACGTGTTTTCAGTTTTTTGTTTTGTTTTGTTTTCCCTTTGAAATAAAATGGATTTGAAAAGTAAACAAATAAACAGCAAAAAGAACACAATCAAATCAACATTTATACATACCCAGGAGAAAATAAGTTTCAAAGAGAAAAACGTGATAACTCACTACATAATTGTTAACAATTATAGGAATAGAATACACATAAAAATACTATTTGGGAGCTGGGCGTGGTGGCTCACGCCTGTAATCCCAGCACTCGGGAGGCTGACAGGCGGATCGTTGTGAGTTCGAGACCAGCTTGGGCTACAAAGTGAGCTCAAGGCCAGCCTGAATGGCATAGTGAGACCCTGTCTCAAAAACACCAGGGCCAGGGATCTAGCTCAGCAGCCTAAGCGCCTGCCTGGCAAGCGCAAGGTCGTGAGTTCAATCCCCGGTGCCACAAAACAAAAAAAAAAAGATACTATTTGGGGAACCTAATATGGCCCAGTATGTTTTATAGATTAATTTACTGGAAATTAAGAAAGAACACTGCTTAGCTTCACACTGATAAAAATGTATCTTTCCTGGAGAACACAACTTACTACAGACACATGGATGTCTGTCGTGCTGAGCCCCAGAAGTACACGGGCTTGTTCCCGGCCACAAGCAGCACATCAGTGAAGGGCAGAACCAAAGCGGCTGGACTGTGGTAGCTTGTTTTCTAAAAGAGGAAAATAGCTGGGCTTTTAAATTGCTGGTTCATCGAGCTCACTATTCCTTTCCTTGATGTCATGCACTTGGCATCCCAGTCCCTGCACATTTTTAACCCAAAACAAATAGGACCAAACATCTTGTGTGCTGACAATATCAATGATGGCACAGAAAATCACTCATGGCCTGCCTGTGAGCCATGTCCTGCCCTTTTAAAATTAATAAGGCTTTCATTCTTTTGTTTTGACTGGTGTTATACTATTCGGTTTTGTTTGAGTTTGTTGGGTGTGAAGGTATGAACAACTATTTCGAAGAAAACAAGAGACAGGATGGTAGCCATTGATTTCCTGTTGTCTTGTTTTGAAGTCCTGTATTGCTTGCATTGTTCTGTTCTGATCTGCTTTGTTTTGTTCTACTGTTTTGTTTTGTTCTGTTTTATTCTCTTTAAAATTAAAAAAAAAATTAATGCACTGGGGAACCAGACAGCAAATGAAACACCCCAAAGAGCAGAAGAAATGGAGTTTAAGTAAGAGTTTAATACAAACTCCAAGAGAAACCGGTCTAAATTCTCAACTCCCACATCAGAAACAATCGTGACTGTGAGCAACATTCCATTTCTGATTCTAACTACAATGGATTAGCCCCTTAAAACACAAAGACTTTAGGTAATCATTACCCAAAGTATGATTTCCTTGAAAATGTAAATTGCTGCATATGGACAAAAAAACTATCAATTTATAAATTCTTATTCATTGAAATACTGCATTACAAACTGCCATTACATTCTCTTAACTAAGACAGTACCAATAATGAACATTTTACTGGACTATTGGGCAGCATGTAGCTTTTACTATTCCACATTTAGGAGCACTTAATTCACTGCATCTCACAACGGCCCTGTGAAGTACGTACAGTCACAGCTCCTGTGCACAAATGAAAGACCCAAAGCACAAGGAGGCTCGGACTATCAGACAGCAAGCACTGAGAGTGACCGAGAGGATGGGAACACCCTGGCTCACTCCAGGAAAGACGCAGCATGCCAGGCTCTGTGGTGAAACATCAATGGTAACCTCACACAAGATGAAAAATGTTCTTCTCACAAAAAGTAAGTCTGTGTCTACTTATGATCTCTTCTTTTTATTTCAGATTAACAAAATGCAGTTTGTAGAACTGAAATACTTAAACCAAGACCACTAAAAAAGAAACTTGACTTCACTTAGAAGTTCAGGCTCCGCTTCATGATGCCAGACTCGTCTACACTCCCACACATGCTACAAAACAATGCAAAACAGTGCAAGGCGTTTTATGAGCTGAAGTACTTTACTATGAAGACAGACTGTAACTCTACCAGGACTAGCAAAGAAAACTGAAATACTGTAATGCAAGCCACAAAAAATGGTATGTAGACTTCCACCCTCAGAATATCAAAATATACAGAAAAGCAGAGGAATTTAGCCAAGAATTTTTGATTATTAACACTTTGTAAAAAAGAACCATGGCTTTTAAGAGATTCTAACATGGAATCATTGAGTAATTTTCTCCATAAAAGTAAATACTATAACGACAGCTTTACCTAAATGAACTAGGTAAAAACAACTTTCACAAAATATACGTTCTCCTGAAAATTAAGACTTTCAATAGCACTGAGATTTAATTATGATAGTTACGAAGAAATTATTAGGCACATCAAATTTGCTAATAAGACATCCTTCTATTAGTTTGTATCCAGCTTTTAAAATGAGGACCAGGGTAATTGCATAATCAAGATAAACACTTTATTGTAGTGACAACAATATGATATAGGAAGACACTTGAGTCCTATAACTTATACATGAAACTTACTTATTTTCAAATATTAGCAGTCTAGGTATTTTTTAATATCAAGATATAGTTCTGCTATATACTTTATTCTAGTGAATGGATGGATGCACTATAGTCTAACCAGTTTGCATGGATCTATGAAACCTAAAAGAGTATAATGATTATACACTAACCAAACAAAAGAAAACAGAAAGAAAAAAGAAAACCAAGCTATTCTAACAAAAAAAATCCCCATTTCCCAGCCGTTGGCAATTCAGACCAAAGGCACTTCAATCAAAAGCTGTCCACAGAAATGCTTTTTTTTGGAAGCCAAATAATCTAATACTTGCAAAGCCACCCCTTATAAGACCCAAAGTGCGCGATGAGACGCAGACACTGAGAATGAAGGAGGCCAGTCAAGATCAGCAGCTGCACAGATGACAGCAGCTGAGCTCCAAAGGTGCCTTAGATCCATGCCACTGAATATCCTTACACAGAATCCTTTCCTTCCTTTCAGCCTTTTTGAGTAGCCTGAGTAAGTCCCTGTAGCTTGAAACAGGTAATGACAGAGAAGAAACCAAAATACAATTTTGTGCATATTGTAGGAGAGAACATCAGGTAACATATATTAATGCTGGGAACCAGGATGATGGAATGGGATATGGTAAGGAAGATTCTCAGAGTACCAGATTTGAAAAAATTATTAACGAACTTGTGACTTAAAAAAGATACCATCTCCTAGTTATTCTAGGGGCACACACACACAGTGATAACCAGGTAGCAGTAAGACTGTCTAGTGATTTCTAAATATGAAGACTCAAGAAAATAAACTAAAATGACTTCAGAAAATAATTGATTCCAGAACTGAAGTAGGAAAAGCAAAGTGGGCTGGAAACAACTTGCGTCAGAAAGCAAAGCAATGTTAAAGACTAATGAAAACATGGTAAAAGCACATGGAATTCAGCTGGGCATGAGGGTACACACCTGTAATCCCAGCCCTCGGGAGGCTGAGGTAGGAAGATCACTGTGAGTTTGAGGCCAGCCTGGGCTACAAAGTGAGTTCAAGGACAGCCTAGACAGCATACAGAGACCCTGTCTCAAAAAGAAGGGCATAGAATCCAGCTTCAGTGGGCTCCCACAAGCTAAACTTGAGACAACTGAAGCATCAAAAAGGACAGCAATGACAATGGATCCTAACGCAGTGACTAAAAAAGCAATATGAGTCAACAGTAACATTTAACAAAAGAAACAGATGGGATGAAGAAAAGCTCTTTATGGAAGAATGCCAGCTAATAAGAAAGAAATGACCATTTTTAAAATTAAATAATTGACTCAGACAAGAATCGAAGAATACTAACCATAGATAAATAGCAACTGGGGAGCATAATATTCACAAACCAACCAGTTCACCCATAATTACCAGAGAAACAGTGACCCAAAAGAGGACATTTTACAATAGAGAAATCTAGCCGATCTTGCAACAATATTTAAGTGATCACATTTAATATCACCATTAGTGGAATACTCCCACAGGTGCCCCCCGAAATGATTCAATAAGAAGTTAAGCCACTGCCTCTATTTTTGTCAAAAATGTTAAATTCAAATCCAGGCACAAAGAGGAGTGAGAGTATTTCTACCAGATGACAGGACATCCTATAAGATAACTGAGGGGAAGGGGATCCTACAATGAAGGAAACTTAAATGCCAATAATATGCAATATGTGATCCTTGTTTGGCAGCTGGAGTCCTGAAAGGGCCATTAAGAGCAAAGAGAGTTTGAGGCAAGCCAGACATGGTGGCGCACACCTGTAATTTCAGCTTCTCAGGAGGCTGAGCCAGGAGGGTCACCAATAAAAGGCCAACCTGGGCAACTAAACAAAACCTTATCTCAAAGAAAAACAAATGTTTTGAAGGACTTGGAATATAGCTCAGTGTGGATACTTGCTCAGCATGCACACCCCTGGTAACAAAAAAAAAAAAATTTGTGGAAAATCAAAAAAGAATACAAATGATGTATGAGATGGTATTACACAATTATATCTGAGGGCTGAAATGGTACTGTGACTATGAAAGACAGCACCCTCTTCTGACAACATACAACTCACTAATTTAGGGGGTACATGTTGTGATGCGCTGAATGGCACAGTGAAAACGAGAGCTTGGACACAGCGGCAGTGACACACTAACAGCCCAGAGCTGACGTGCAAGAGACCTGGGGCTCCTCCTAGCTATGTTTCCAGATTCAGCACAGGCATGAGGGCTTCCGGTGAAAGTTGGGACTCTCTACACTGCCTCAGAAAATCTTAGCAACACATGAGGTTCTGTGGTGCACAAGAGCACCGTGCTTTTGAAGACAGAAAAAAAGTGGTTATTAAAAGATTGTTTACAGCATATAAATACAGGAAAGCTGGCTTTTTACTTGCCCTGCAAACTCTAATTAGACCGTTTGCTAAATTTAAATGAAGATACAGTGAATAATATATTTCTTGTCTCTGATACAAAATAATGACAATTGGCTTTTTTTAAATTAGAAGTTACTTAAGTACTTCCTGTCAAGTCTAGAAGGAGGAAAACACTGCAATGTTTATATTTTAAACACAATAAAAGGACAGAAATGAATTCTAATTTCTAAATTTTCTTTGTTGCAGTGTAAACAACACTAAGAAAAATACATTTAAAAATGCTAAAATAAAATAGCATGACTGATTTAAGGAGAAATGTCAGCTGGGCATGGTGATGCACACTTGTAATCTCAGCACTCTGAGAGGCT
>RJWT010040117.1:0-12549 GCA_004365215.1 Cuniculus paca
ATAATAATCATCGGCCAAATTATGCTATCGCCAGTAGAAAATGGTTCCCACATAAATAAAAAATGATTTAATTCATTCTGATTCATTTTTTCTCTTCACATTGATACTCATGGAAAATTAAGACTATGTAGTAGCAAAAAAATGTTTGTAACAGTTTAAAAATAATAAATAATAAAAATAATGTATATTTCACTGTACTATGTATTACTTCATAATATTTAATGATTGAGTATATTTTACTATTCTCAAAGTGTGTTGTTCAAATAAAATCTTTAAATCCCCATTTTAAAGGATGAAAAAAGAAGATGACCTTTTAGGTATGAACAACACTTCAATTTTAAAATCTGTAATCAGAATTTTATCATTATCATTATTAATGGATTTTATGAAAGTTGTATCTTCTTATTAACAGCAACTATTAGGTCTTACCTTGAATATTCAGTACAATATAAGTGCTCATTGGTGATATAATCCAATGGTATAGTCCAGTGAAATAAAAGCCTTCCACAGAAAACTATTTAATGCACTAGAAAACAGTATGTTCTAAGAATTCCTTTTTTAGTTTAGAGGATTACTATACAAAGCCCTTCGTAGATGTTGCCTGAGCAGTAGATGAGTTGAGGGAAACTACCAAAAAAATTGGTAACAGTCAAATTATAACTGATAAAAGATCTGCATGTCAAGGTGTAAGAGAAATTTTAACAGCCAGGAATGATGTCAAAATGATGAAAGGGTGAGGCATCCAAAAAACAAGCAGGGATTGCCAACACCGTAAGAAAACCCCTGGAGGTCTAGGGCAATAAAAACAAATGAGTAAACAAACAATTCATCCTTGTCCAAAGGTCAAGCCATATGCTCAGTAAAATAGACTAACATAGGATCCATGTTTTCATAAAGAAAACAGCAAAACAAAATATGTGTTTAGAGACACTGAACACATGCTAAGAAATAAAATATATGTGATTTTTGTAGTCAAAAAGCAGTGTGTCAAAAAGCAAAACTACTTCAAATTTAATTATAGGTGTAATTGTTTTTTATTCATGATTTTGAGAGCTCCCATTCTGGCAAAAGCAGAACAGTAGCTATTATAAGGTAGAAACAAAGAAACAAGACAATAGGGGAAAAACTGATTAATTAACCTCAGACTACTTTGGTTCACTTTTTTCTAAGGGTTAATGCCAAAGCAACTTTCTCCTACACTGACTCATTTAGAATGGAAACTTCTGTTTTTATGGGGAAAATGGTCTTTTTGGGAATCTGTTTCCTATTTCATCAAACTTTCTGTTTGATTATGCAACATTTAGCATGAGTGACTCCATTTTGGTTTGGCATGGTCTATTGAAATCCAGCACAAGAGCTCAGTTTACAACAATGATGTTCCCATCCTCTGAAGGAGGGTTGTCCCTGTGCCAGAATCGCAAGTGTCGCTGAACATTTCCAAATTCACAATGACAACTGCCATACCACCTTGCTGTCCTGAGCACCACAAATTTCAACTTTGTAAATAAGTGTTTCATTCAAATGTTAATAAATTATACACAAGAAATAGACAAAAAACCCCAGTGGAGTCTCCTAATTTTTAGTAAACATAAAGATAAATTTAAGTAAATTATAATATAGATAACTCATTTTTGTAGTTAGTTTCAATTTTTTAAAAAAAATATTGTTGAAAGCAACTTATGAAATAGCACCAAGAAAAATAATTGTTTAGATATTTCTAGTCTACATCTTGTTACATACTTGATTTTTTGCAAATCAATATTGATTCATTTTTAATTTAAATTGATCATTTCCATATGATAATCACTGCCAAACTGATCCCTTCAATCTGTAATGAATACTACAAGTGAAAAAAATTCAATAATCAATTACTTAACAATTGCTTATTATTAAAATTTTAAATTCAAGATTCATTTCTTAAATTCCAACGAATCAGGATTAAATATTTTCCAATCACAAGGCAGGGTCTCTTCAATATCAGAATATAATTATTTCTACAGTGCCTAATTTTTAAAAATCTTATGTTTATTCTACTAGTAGATTTTAGAGTGCTCTATTCTGTTCCTTTTGTTTTCTACTAACAAAAAGAACCTTGTCCGTAGACTAGAGTTTTGATGAAACAAGAATTCTTTTCTATCTGCAATCCACTTGATAGTATCTCCATACTAAAAATTCATGTAACTTGATAAAATGTGCTGTGTTTCATTAGGCATGCCCATTTAAAACAGATGCTTTGGTCCATAGTAAGCTATGGCATGACTGGGAGAAAGAACTTAGGCGATGGCAGCAAAAGCAGAAAGAATGATCAGCTGAACAGGGAATGAAACACACACTTCCAGGCTACACCCTCAATGAACCAAATCCTCTAACCAAGCTGCATCTCTCTCAACTCACATTTTGCTATAAACCAGTGGTAGACTAATCCACTGATGGGTATTATGACCCCATGATCCAATCACCTTTCTGAGCTCCACCTATGAGCTTATGAGACTTTGGTTGGACATCTAGACATAAACCATAACGTGCCAACAGTCTGATATTCTTTCCTTTAGTTTCTGCTGTGTTTAATACAAATTTCCCATAAATAATCAAAGTTTAGAGACACATTATGAAGCAACAAAATGTGACCCAGGATGAAAGAAACTGTCGATAGAGGCTAATGTAGAGATGTTCCTAATATTGAACTGATCTACAGGGATTTTGAGATAACTTCCATAAAGATGTAAATATATGTAGTATAATATAAGGAAAAGAACTTCACAAGAGATGATTGTGGAAAGAAAGGAAGGCAAAAGATTATGTTAATATGATTTAAGAGGAATATAATTAAAAGGCATACTTCTATATGCTTCCATGGTATTAATTTCACTGTTTCTCTAAATAGTCTCTAAATGAGCATAGAAATATCTTGTTTACTGTTATACATTCAAGGTCAACATAGCACTGTGTAGGTGCTCAATAAATAGTTTTCAACAAATAAGAAGAAATGAAAAGGTTAATGGTGACGTTACAGGAAGGAAAATACAGAAAGAGAAAATACACTAAGAAACTTAAAACATATTTGTGAATTGCCAAAAAAGTACCTTGATTAACTCCTGAATTGCTACTATGGAACTACTGAAATACTGCGAATTCAACAACATAATTTTTTTCTTTAAAAGAAGATATACTTTGTGGATCAAAATACTGAATTATTTACATGGTTCTGTTTATTAAACAAACACTAAAAATTATTGTACATTTTTTAAAGAAAAATTGTAGACTTCATAATTAAACCACTCTTTAGTCTTTGTTACAGTAAGATTTAGAGTAAATGGCATCACATGTAAAATTGCCTGCAGTAAATTTAGCATCATAGTCTGAGGAAGACAAATTTTGATAGCATGTTTACACTGTTCTGCAATGAACATTTGTAGATGCACAGCAAAGAAACAGTTAACAAATTTCTAGACTTATCAACAGTAAGGGCTCTGGAAGAAAAAAGAAGCTGAAGGACTCACAGTTATTAATAATAAGTCTTCTAAACCAACTTTACTTCAGGCATACAGTTCCATGACAATAATAATTTAAAATCTATTTCAATTAAGTTCATATTTTTAAAATTATATTACCATTTATAGATTCATTTTGGAGCCATTTTAAATATAGTATTGCTAATTTTTATGTGAATGTTTACATTAAAAAAATAATAAAATAACATAAAACACAAGGACCGGGGATTTAGCTCAGCGGCACAGTGCTTGCCTGGCAAGCATGAGGTCCTGAGTTTGATTCCTGGTGCCAAAAAAAAAAAAAAAAAAAAAAATCAAACCACAAAGCAATTTACAAGTTTTAAAACAATGACGAGTTTTATGATGTAGGTTGGTATGAGATCCAAGAGGAAGAAAAGAATTCAGGAAAAGAGAAAATAGTTTCCTTTAATTTGGGATCTTCTTTCGAAGAAATAGATTTATTTCCTCTGACCTCTGTTTTGTGAAATAGATAGCAGTGATTCTTATTTTTCTCTTGGTAGTATCCAACCTAATAGAAACTCTATAAAAAAAGAAAAGAGGCAAGTGAAAGTTATAAAGATTAAGAAAGGCAGAACATCTAGACAAAATTCCAAAGGAGCATATGAGCAGCATACAAGATAGATGATACGCAGGATGCTGTTGTGGAAATGAACTTTATTCTTAATTCTGTTCTCACATTTTCCATCATGTGTCTGATATAAAAGAAAAGAAAGGTAAACCATGTCATTTAATTCAATTTTATAGCCGAACAGGATCACCCATTAAATGGTGTTTAATAACATGGGTGTATTTACCTCTACTGCATTTTCTCACTCCTTCCATATACTTTGTGAAAACAGAATATCATGTGTTAATTCATATTTCACATTCAGTCTTAAAAATCAAAAGTGAAACACTGCATCTGATTCTCAAATTCTGAAATATCCTTTTATCATGTTTCCCAAAAATGTATGCATAATATCAGTAAACTTCGTTGGTCTCACTAGAAGTACTTCAAAAGTTAGTAATTTTTTAGGAATTAAAATCTGAATTGGTAACGAAGGGGTGGGTTCTTTTTATAACAGAAAAAAAAATTGTAAAAGTATGAATTTTATTCAACCATAGAGAAAAATAGATTCCTGTCTAGACAGACTCAGTACTAGGAGAATTTTCTGATAGTTGTGAGGTTTGAGACAGGTATAACTTTTAAAACACTTAAAACAAGCAATGTTGAAACTTTAAGATATTTTGACCATTTCTATGAATTTTAATGGAAGAATCATTAGGGCATCATGCTTGTATGTTTTTGCTGCAGAAAGCACATTTTCTAATTTTCCCTAAAAGAACCTTGTTACTGTTGGACCATGAATTCAGGTCTGAAAGAATGAAAGGCACACTGAGAGATGAAGACAGAGAAAAAAATAATCAGGGGAAAAGAAAGGAAAGGATAAAAGAGAAACAACCAGATAATAGAATAAAACATGCACTAAATTCAGTTCACAATGAAATTAACCTCCTGTCAAATCAGAGTACTTTACTTTTCACACATGATAGTCCCACTTATGGGAGTCTTTATTGATCCATCAATTTGTACTTTTTTTCACAGATCAAATAGATATTTTTGTATTTATATTACACAAGTACTTTGTGAAATTAGTGTGTTTAAATAGGATTCTTCATGTTTATTGAATTAAATATTTGCTCTTTAACATTGATTGTTATATAATAAATGAATTTGAGGTATTAAAATATATTTCTCTCAGTATATTTCTTATACATTTATTTTACTGGTGAATTTTTGATTTCTATATTTTTCAGTTTCAATCACTCATCTTTGCATGTCTTTAAATATGTTTTTCATATTCTATTTCTGTTGTGTAACTGTTTTCTGTGGAAGTCTCCTGTCTGCAAAGGTCATTTACTATCAAGTTTACTGTATATGCCTAATTTTATATTGTGCAATAAATCTTCCACAGCCCCTACATGTGACAAGTCTGGAGGTTCAATCAGAGGTTGGATGTATCAATGTTTAATGCATTTCTCAATAAAAAATTAGTGCATGTCTTCAACTAAAATAAATGTTCTTGCTTTATGTGCTCTGTTTTACAGCACTATTAAAATGGTTTTTTATTATAGTCTTAGTACTCATATAGGAATAGTATCAGATTGAACTGTTAAGGTTAACAAAGTAAAATAAAATGTGAAACTTGAGTATATTAAATCTGAAAAATCTAGAAAATATAGATATTCAATTAGAATCAACAACATAAAACAAAATATATTTTGTCTGTATAAAGTAATGTAGTGTCCATGACTGAGAAAACACTTGCTTATGTTTTAAGAATGGAAAAGTTAAACTTGTTTTTTTTTTCATTTAGAAATGAGAATGATTCAAAATATATAATTAGGATTCTACATACAAGACAACAGCTAACTTATTTTCCAAATTATGAATAACTGAATATTTGCTCCAGGACATAGTTTCTGTTTAATAATGATACATTTTCCATTTCAATTGTGTTTGAAAGTTAAACTAAATGAAACACATGACAATATATTCTAATAATAACATTAAAAATACTTTATTCATATTAATATATACATGTGTGGGCATACATCACAATTGTAACTGAAAATAAATGCTTAAGATATATTTATTGTTTTCAATGCAAACCACTATGGAGTATATGTTATTAATTCATTCCATAAATTATTTCTACATGGTGATTTTTAGAGGCCAAGACTGCTACAGATCTGAAATAGAAATCAACACAGCAACATATGCACATTAAAATTGATGTAATTTTAAGATTCTCCATGGTCATTTGGAGGGAAAATATAAACCAGCCTGCTGATAAAATCAGGGACTCTTATATTCAGTCATTTAAACCATTGCAATTTCTAATGGTTTTACTTGTGCGGTGGTGAATTTGCTATAAATCCTACCAGTGTGACAGATTCAATCAGTCCATTTGTTGGAATGACAGGTCATATTTGCAGCAGAATGATCCAGCACCAACTATTTCAAAATCACTAAATATATTAAAAATGACAAAGAATGCAAAGAGCAAGAAAACAGCAGTCAGAACAACACATTGTCAGAAATAAAAAGTCATTTAACTAATTGCAAATTTAGCTGCAACTTGCTACAGGAAAAAAAATTACTATCAAACGTTATAATTTTTTAATTTTTATTTTTGTTGATATGTTCGCAGTACATAATGATTATATTCATCATGAAGAGCTTGTACATATACATAACATGCCTTAAATCTTTGTATATCTCCTTACCTCCTTACCCTACCTCAGTCTCTTGATTCTCTTTATACTTACGAACCATCTATCCCCTCATTTCCTATGATTTATTCAAATTTTAAAAGACAAATATTTTGCATTTTAATTATATTCTGCTCAGTTTGGTGATATTACCTTTGTTACAGTTTTTCTGTATTATAATTTTCATTGAGAATTAGTGAAGTGTGCTGTAAAAAGCACTAGGTATTTAGACAATCTGCTTCCTAGACCCACGTATGTGACATTGAGTAAATCTTTTAACTTCTCAGAGCTCTGATTTCCTTCTCAGTTGGTATGCACTAAACAATCTGAAATTCTTTTGTCTCAGAGTTGAGGAATTTAAATATTTTTACAGTACCATATAAGTCCATAAAAACCTCTAAAATAAGACATTGTTTTATGCTATTTTGATTTTCATAATTTTTATGTTAAGAAATTTAATTCAAGATTTCTCTGATTAACCTCACTAATTACTTTATCTTATTATTTTGCAAATTGTATCTTGTTTTCTTCCAAAAGAAATTACGCTTTTACTGTAGTGATTCTCTTCCTGTGCAGGTGTTAACTAACCCATTTTTTGTATTAACATATCAGATCAGTTAGATTAAATAAAAAAAGGAAAAAACCTGCCTGAGAAGCTAATTTACTGAAACTGATTTCTAATTTTTTTAAATAGCATCATGATCATTAATCAAGCTAAGTTCCATAAGAAGGTTACAGAAAATGAAATATAGTTTTACCTGAAATATAGTGAATACTCATCACCCTCAATGTGAAGCCTGAAATGTTCTCTGTGAAGTATTTAAAAGTCCCACAGAGTTAAAATATGAGCAGATATCCTTTTCTTCTGGAGGTCAAAAGTCTTTTTAATCCACATACACTGACCAGCTAGGAAACTCAACACAAGTTTCTTGTAGTAAGTTAATTTTTAAGCTAATTCTCTCTCTCTCTCTCTCTCTCTCTCTCTCTCTCTCTGTCTCTCTCTCTCTCTCTCTGTCTCTCTCTCTCTCTGTCTGTCTCTCTCTCTCATTGTGAATTTCTTTGAGTGATTTTGACCATTTTTGATTCAAACTCTAGTAGTACATTCCAATTAAAAAAGAAAACATACACATAGATGATAGAAACAAAGAGAAAGAAAAAAGAAAAAAGAAAGAATATAGTATCAAGGTCTCTAGTTTTTATTACCTGCATCCTTGAACAAATTATTTAATATGTTTATTTTGGAGAGCTTCAATTTACTTTTTCTTTTTAAATAAAGGTGATAATAGTACCTGATTGCCTTATTCACTTTTTCGTCACCAGGACAAAATACCTGACAGCCACAAGTTAAAAGAGAAAAGGTTTATTTTACCTCATGCTTGTGAAAGTTGCAGTCCATAGTTGGCTGGCTCCAAGGTAGGGCAGCACCTCTTCCCCACTGGCCTTCACCTCCCAATATCACCCCCAGCTATAAACCCATCACTGGACTAATACAATATCACACATCCATGATCTAGTCACTTTGAAAAATCCCCACCTGTAAGCACATGACATTTCTGAGAGATATCTAGATATTGGTATAACATTAACAGCATTGTGAAGATTAAATATGGCAATACTACATCTGTAAAACCATTGAAACAGCAGCTTGTTTCATAGTAGACATTTAGTAAATATGGTTGATATATGTTATTATTACTTCAATTATTTTATCATTAGTATCCCATAACTAATTTTTTAACTTAATTTTACATTGTAGATCTTCTGCCCATAGCAAGACTATAAGATCACAGCATGTTAAATGACCAGAGATGGCTATTAGAAAAATGCAGGTTTTCTAAATAGCAAACTATTACATATTTTTGCAAGTTTTGTTATTTTTAAACAGTCAGTATAATAGACATCTTTGTTTTTGTTTTTGTTTTGGTTCCTGGGATTGACCCCATGGCCTTTGCACTACACTAAATCCTCAGGCCTTTTCTTACTTTTTATTTCGAGACAGGTTCTAGTTAAGTCTCTGAGTTTATAAGCTTACAAAGTTGGGCTCAAACTTTCTATCCTATAGCCTCAGCCTTCAAAGTGTTGAGACTACAAGCATACACTGTCATTCCTGACCATAATAGACATTCATAAATATAAGTGTTAACATAAGTATGGACTTGTGCATTACTATTTAAAAATTATTCCACATGGCTTATCTTTAATGTAGCTATGTTGTTTGTTTAATTTTATTGCCATTTTAAAAATTGGCATAAATCATTAATATGTGGACCATTGATATAATTCTATACCTAATTACTTTCCATTAATTAGATAATATATTATATCTAATTGTCATCTATATTGACAATTTTAGAGCCTATCACCTTCTTATAAAGTTTTAATATTTAACCATGTATTGTGGAAGTTACACCTGGATGACTAATTGATTTATTTAATAGTAAGTATAATTTTAGAATTTATGACAAAATTATTTTGACTCAGGTATTTGGCATTATTACTTATGTTTTAATTCAAATATGGAGTTGAAATTTTTTTAAAAAATATTTAAAATATATTTTTTGCCTCTTACTTTCCTTTGTTACATAACAGTAAAAATATCCTTAAAAAGATGAAAATATTTCCATAGATTTCAGAAAAATTATATGAAATTAAATAATTAAACATTTTGCATTTTACACCTTAAACAAGAAATTTCACTGTTAAAAATTAAAGAACGGCCTTACAAAGTGTCTATGAGGATAAATTTTTTAATAACTAATCTGAGTCATTAAAAAATTTGACACAAAAGTAAATATAGATGAAAAGGTATACCAGTGGTAACAAAAGGGTAGAGGTGGCAACCAACGAATTGCTGATCAGAGCAAGCACAGAGCAAAAGCTAGAGTGGTATTTTATGAAGTGCAAGAGAAATTTAGATTTCACAAGCTACTCAGCCAAGAAATGTCTAAATTCTGGAAAACAGATTAATATACAATGAAAGCACATATCAGCTTGTATCCAATGACTAAGAAATCGTATCAACTATTGCTCCTCAAATTGTCCTACTTCTATATGGTAGATAGCTGGCCAGGATTGCTCTCATAGAAAGCAAAAGTTTATAAAACTGTCAAAATGTTACTACTCAGACAACCTACAGATTTTGTTTTTCATCTTCACATATTATTGAACAGGGCACTTAGTTCTGAAATTTTCAGTATACGGCTGATTATATGCAAGATTAGGATTGCTTCCAGGTTTCTCCTTTCTGCTCTTTGATAGAGATTTTACCATAAATTCTACAATCTATGCATTTTATGTTCATGGAACTTTTACTGTAATCTAGCCTTTGACCAGTTTTTGTCTGATGTTCCCTAATTTACATCTTTAAAGATTGACTTTAGCAGGGCCAGGGATATAACTCAGTGGCACAGCACCTACCTGGCTAGTGAGAGGTCCTGAGTTTGATTCCCAGTAACACACTCACAAAAAAGAAAGAAAGAAAGAAGGAAAGAAAGAAAGAAAGAAAGAAAGAAAGAAAGAAAGAAAGAAAGAAAGAAAAAAGAAAGAAAAAAAGAAAGATTGATTGATGTTGGCTCCGTTGAGTGCTCTTAACAATTACTTATCTTGAGTACTGAACAAAAACACCTTAGGAGGTCACTTACTGCTGCACCATATTGGCTCCTGAAGGTAACTGATTCAGCTGGAATTAAATGGCTTCTGAAATTTACATTCATCTACAGGAACAAAGTAAAACAATTTATAATGTGTTTAGTCCCATTGTCAAGCTCGTACAATAATCCCTCAACACCATTTTAACAGAGCTAACCTTTTATTTCCTGATTGTTACTTGAAAAAGTCTTAGCCTATTCATTGCCTGACACTTGCAGCATCTCTTACTTCCCATTGGGCCATGGTAAATTCCAGGCAAACTGTTTTGTCTCCATGACATATTGATTTGCATTTACCAGTTATGCTTTTTATTTTATATAAAATGGTGTTACATGCATAGATAAAATTACACATCAGAAATAAACAACAAGGAATATATTGTCACACTGTAACTAAAACTTCCAAGTTTCTGGCTTAGCTGGGCAATCATTCAACTGATATCATTAGGACTTCTTAAATTCTGTGCTAATTTCACTTTCAGGAAAGCTCTCCATTCATATACCTTTCCTCCAATTGCATTGCAAATAAACAAATACATAAAATAAATTTCTTTTCCATAGCAGTTTTAGGAAAGTTCTGGTTTCTGGTTTTGACTGGCCTAGTTCAGTCATGAGCGTTTTGTCCTTCCCTGAATTCATGGCATAAAGAATCAGAGGATAGAAAAAATTAAGCGTGGGTCATAAGTACACCTGTGAGTAGAAATGTAGTCAGTTTTATGCAATGGAATTAAAAATAAAAAGAAAATGCAGAGAGTATTGTAAGATTTACAAAGAAAAACATCAAATGTGTTCAATAAGAAATGTCTTCAATATGTTCACTGTCATGGTATCTTTATGGTAATTTATGAAACTTACTACAGTGTGGTGAATTCATCTATGTCCACGTTAACTGATATTTTTATGTTAAATTAATATATCAGTATTAGTATGCACTTTAAACAGAATATGATAACTATAGAATATGATTTTTACATCTTTAGTATGCATGCAAACTGACAATGCAGGATTTTTCATTAGCATAAGTGATATTACAAATAACTTTTTTTTTTTTCAGACAGGATCTCCCTATGCAGTTCAGGCTGTCCTTGAGCTCATTATGTAGTCCAGGCTGGCCTCGAAACTCTTGACAATCATCCTGTCTCAGCCTCCAAAGTGCTGGGATAATAGGTGTGTGCCACCACACCTGGCTCACAGATAACATCTTTTTGTTTACTTATTTTTATTAGTGCATGTTTTCAGTACATAATGTTTACATTCCTTATGTAGAGTTGGTACATATGTAGAACATATCTTAATTACTTTTTTTATTCTTTTCTACTCCCCTCTCTTTGTCTTCCTCCATCTTTTCTTTCCTTTCCCATTTAAGAAAGATCTATCTTCTCACTTTCTATTATCTATATTTTATTTTTTTCTTTGTTTCTCATATAAGAGATATCATGCAATATTTAAGCTTATGTTTCACATTTATTTCACTTTATAGTCCAAAAGTGCGTCCAGTTTCCTCTCATTGATGAAATCTTTGTGTAAGATAAAAGGCTTGTGACAAAATTTCTATCAGTGTTCTTGTCTGTGCATATATAAGATATAAACATTCTCCAAGAGAGTTCACTTTGGTATAGCTCAACACTGAAAATTCCACAGTATCATGGTCCATATTTCTGAGAATGGGCAATCATCTGAACCATTACACTATTGCTCCTTATGCACCACAGAGCCTTTTGTATGACAGAAAGAAGAGGCTATGATGACTGAAAAGTTGCTGAACAGTATTTAGTTATCAGCAGCAGATTTTTCTTACACTATCCAATACTGTAACAAACCAACACGTTATTTTTAAATGCTTAATATATTGTTAAACAAATCATTATACCTGCCCCAACTGAAACTTAAAAAACTTCTAACCAAATATATTAACTCAGCTACTTAACTATCCTAAGAGCAACAATAGTTCATATCATCACGGTTTTATGCTACAAGCAGTAATACTTTTGCTTTTCATTACAACATCTGTTTAATTTTCAACTGATATTATTTAATATTTATATCCAGGAATCTATGGTAATTGAATAGTCACATGGCCATAACTCAATTGAAAAATTGGTATATGAGCCAATAAGTTACCCTGTTTCAAAATA
>RJWT010040118.1:0-12421 GCA_004365215.1 Cuniculus paca
GCACCACAGGCATCCAATTGCATTTCATCTCGATAGCTACCATCAGAGTCTGTGTTTCTCTGGATCAGCTGGTGGCTTGGGAGAGGAGGGATTGGCACTTCTTGTTTGCCAGCCAGTGAGCCAGAAGGAGTTGGGATCTGGCTGTCCCCCTGCCAGTGGTGGCCCATGGGGAAAGGCTTGGCTCTGGATGTCCCCTGTCCGGCAGTGGCCGTGCATCGAATCCTATATACTTTTGACACAAATGTACAATGCGTATTGCTTTGCGCTTCCTAGCAGTCCCCTCCATATTGCCTCTGCTTTTCCTCTTGCTTCCAGACATCCTGGGCTCTGAGTGCTGTACTGCTGTACACTATTGCACTGTACAGCAAACACACAGCAGCACCACTATGGCAGTATCTGGCAGACACATGAGCTGTTTCAGTGATTTGTTTGCATCTGTGAGTGTTCCTAATACAAGACCTGCTCGTATCTGTGAAAATTTGCAACTCAAGTGTTCTTAAGTTGGGAACTTACCATATTAACATGCTTAGTGCTTTTTAGTTGTTTAAAATTTTTCTCAAACTCTGCCTTTGATTGTATCTCTTCATGCTGGAGGTTGTATTGAAGAATCCTGTGACAAACAATATGATTTGCCTGTGTAGTGTGGTTTTAGGGACAGTGGAAGGCCTACTCTGGTGGCCTATGTTGGTGGTGATGATAATGGTGCTGACTGATACTGGTGGTGTCAATGACGATGATATTAGCTAACAGTTGGAGAGCTAATATTTGAAACAGAGGAACTGTGTTGAGCATTTTTTACCCATTCTTATGCAGTATGCATTTTACTCCCTTTTTTTTTTTGTGGCACCAGGGATTGCACTCACGACCTTGAGCTTGCCAGGCAGGCGCTTAGGCCACTGAGCTAGATGGCTGGCCTCTTCCCATTTTACAGATGAAGAAACTCAGTTTTATTGAATTATCCAGATATCTTCCTGCCAACTAAGTCTTCATCTTCCATTTATTTTCCCATCTCCCAGCAGTTTATGCAATAGTGTATCACAGCCTCTTTTTCTCATATGTAAAAATTGACTAAAAACATAAAATTGGGTTGTAGAGAAGTGCTTTTAGGAATGGACCAATGACTGACTGACAGATCACTGTACCTCCCCATTCAAGAGAGACAAATTTACCTTCCAAAAATAGTGTCTTGGGCATGTGATACCAAGGACTTCTGATTTTCCACAGAAAAAAAATCAAGTTTTTCCTGGATAGGACATGCCAAGACACTGGTAGGGAGGGTTTGGGGTTGAATTCTTGCTTCTGTTGCAGTGAGGATGGTCTTGAGAAGGCTGTTCTTCATTTCTTTAAAATACTACCCTCAGCACATTTTTTCTTGACAAAATCTTAGATTTACTGATAAGATGAAATGGCCTGAAATCACATACGACCACATTTTGGCAGTACATACACTTAAAACTGAATGGATTGAGAAAAGACTGGCACGGGTCCTTCCACAAAGACAACCTGACTGTTTTTTAAAAGTTTCATTTTTGGTATAGTATTTGGACAGAGAAAAACCTTAAAACAATTAGCTGGATGCTTTTAAGAGGAAATCCTTTAAAATGTTCTTGCACAGACTCCTACAATAGTGAACTTTTCTTGGTTAATTGTTGGTCTCAAATTACTTAAAAATTTATATATCTATATCTCTCTTTATATCATATGTGTATATATATATATATATATATATTTATATGTGTGTGCATATGTGTGTGTGTTTATATAAGCGAGTGGGTTAGTTACCAAAGTGGAGTGGGGAAAATGCATAAAAATGCACAAGAAAGTTCTGGGCAATGTGATGGGAGCAATATCTTTTCTTAAGGAAGAGGCACTTTCTATAGGAAGGACAGGGACATGACTCAACATGTAGAGCGCAATCTACCACAACAGGGAGGTGGGAGAGATAAAAATGAGGAGAAGGGGAGGCCTGACAGCTTTTTTTGTTTTTTTTTTTTATCCTGTGCTTGCTGACAATGAGCCACTTTCTGAGGGATCCCTTAGTGACTACTGCTATGTGTAGAAAGTTCTTTGGGCCCATTTGGTTCCTTCATTTGATCTACTGGGCTAGGCTTTCCTCCAGACTTTGGCTGCACAAATTTGGAAAACTTTAAGATTCACGTGTCATCTCTGGAAAATCATACCTGGTTCTTTACTTTTGGCTTTGGATTTGACTTTACTCTGTTTTTATTGGTCTTTGGTGGATAGGAAGACATCAATTCATCAAAACCAGATTGAATTCTTTGCACTGCAGTGAACACTCGAATTCATAACAGATCCTGTTTCTTGCCCGAGAGATCACATCAGCAGTGACATGTCATCAGTCAGTGGGTGTGGCACTGCCACTTTGTTTTTTCACCTTCTCCTCTTTCTTCACACCTCCCATTTCCATGTTGCCTGCCAAGCTTTAATTCTTTCAGTGAAATTATAATACTTTTTCCCAACTGGTAAACCTCCTGCCTTAGACTCCCAGAGTGCTTTAATTTGTACACCTTTTCATAATTTCTTGATTGACTTTTCTTACAATTTGGAATTCAGGAAAATGTAAATTTCCAGACATATGCTAGGAAGCAATTCCCTCATGGAATCACCAGATTACTCTAAATTAATACCTGCATTCTGCCTGCTTTATCTTTACATGTCAGTCTTGGATAAGGTCACTCTTTCTAGGAGTAATCTAGGACTCCACTGCTCCTCAAAATGGGGGACTGAGGAACAAGTCACAAAATCTCTACCAGCTGCCCTTGCATACCCACTGCTGTCATTATTCAGCTGTGTTTGTAGGATCTTCCTCTAGCAAAGAGCAACTTTAAAATTGGGAAAGCTGAACTACAAGAGATGGGACAAATTCAAAATTGCATTGGTTTAGAATAGAACATCCATTCATCCATCCATGAGTTTTATGGATCTTTGATGAAAATGGCTTCATTGAGTCATGTTAAAGACTTAGATGTTGGTTACCTCATTTCCTCATGGGCTATACAAAAACTATCATGGTACTTTAATTGAAATTGTGACACTAACTAGTTGTGAGACACTGAGAAAGTGGCTTAACTTCTCTGGATCTGGTTTCTCTTGTCTGTCTGTATGGACTCACAGAGTAGGTGTGAAGGTTGATTAAGATAATGCATGTTATAGTGCTCTGGTCCAGGATGACTATGAACTCTCAAGTATCTATTGTTATATTGTTTTCCAACATGAAAGGATACAAAGAATTACTGACAGTGTATCTAACCAGTACTCTCATTTATTATTTAGTCTAAATTTTCCCCTACTGCCTGTAGCTAAGTGATAGGCAGAACCCAGCCATCTGTCCTGGTGCTATCAATTTCTAAAATGATGTGACCATGCTCAGGCAGAAGCTTGGAATCCAAATTCAAGCTAAGGTGCTAAGAAAAGACCTTATGTTTGGTGATGCCTCATCTTGACACATTTGAGGACCTCGAGGGGTAGCTCTGGACTTAAGCATTGTCAAAAGCACACAGGCAGGGAATGGGCTGAACTTAACAAAGGGGCAGCCTGGAGACCAAGTGCAGAGCGGCATAGATTCCCCCACTCTCGGGCAGGCCTTCAGGCCTTCTGTCCATGCTCCTTTTCACACTTCACCCATGGATGCAGGCTTTGTAAAAGAAAGGGTCACCTAGGAGGAGTTTGTCTTTCTGAACCTGTCTCAAAGAGATGTAGGGCCTATCAGGTATGATCCCATAAATTAGAAGTCAGAGTCCCTTGGGGAGTTTTATTATAGCCAGGAAACAGTTGCACTGATTTATTGAAGGAGGTTTTAGGTTAAGCTTTACCACATTTAGATTTGAAGCCACTTTCTCTTTTTTTGCTAGCTGCATGAATTGGAGTGAGATTGTAACCGCTCAAGTTATGTTTCCTTGGTTAAAACATTGGGATAATAATGGTACTTATCTCATAGAGTTATCTTGGGGGTCTTCAAGCCGTGATCAAAAAGTAAAGTGTCTGTTTAAATTTTTTAAAAAATTTTTATAGTAATAGACACATCACCATTAATTCACCCTCAAGATACTCCCCCTTGTTTCAAACACACTATTCCCATGGTTCTTGCCACTTTCTGAAGCAATCTTGGAAGTCCCCTTTCGTGAATATCTTTAGTTGCCCTTTTGTGGTTGCCTTGATGTCCTAAACTGATTCAAAATAGTTATGGGTCATGGTCAATTTGACTTTAGAGAAGAGTTGAAAATCTCATGGTGCTAGATCAAGTGAATAAGTGGTGGAGGACACACTGTAATGCTTTTATAAGCCTGCCTTTTTGTTGAATGGCACTCAACAGCACCAATCATTGTATTTTTGATCATGCCTTGCAAAGGCAACCACAAAAGAGGATTTCCAGAACAGCTTCAGAAAGTGGCAAGAACAATAGAATAAGTGTGTTTAAAACAAAGAATATTTTTAGGGCTATTAATGGTAATATGTGTCTTAACATAATAAATTTTTAAAAATTTAAGCATTTATTGTATTTTGTGATTGTCATTTCTCAATGAGTATAGAGTTTCAGTTTTACAAGGAAAAAGAATTCTAAAGATGGATGATGGTGATGGCTGCACAACAGTAAGAATGTCACTGAACTGTACACTTAAAATGGTAAATTTCACTATGTGTATTACATTATAATAAAAATATAGGAGAAAATCTATCAACAAAGATCCTGGAATATAGTGAACACACAAGAAATATTAGCTATTTTTATTATTACAGTTGAACTCAGGAAGTGTACAAAAACTTTGACATTCTGAAGTTGCATTCTTGAGAACATCAAAAATGATTTTCTCATAAAAATATTTGATAAAGGCGGGAGTGAGATGACTTTAATCATCTTTGGTGACACAACTATTTGTCATCCTGGCCTGTGTTTGTATAGCACTATTTCCTGGACATGGACAGCATGAGAGGTAGGGTGGGTGGAGGCAGAAGAAGGGAAGAGTAGCTATGGGAGAGGAAGAGGCCCCTTGAGTTAGATGGTAAGACGTGGAAGATGTTATGTGGGAACTATTAGAACCCAGGAAATCTCCTTCAGCTGTTTAACTTATTCTAACCAATTTAACCTATCTTAATCCTGGCTTCATTAAACCACAAAACTTTTAAAGACACTCTTAAGTAGTCTTTCTTGAATAAGGTCTTAGCGAGCACCTCCATCTACCTCCTGAAAACCTTGCTAGCAGGACCCATCTTTGCAAAGACCAGGTATGCCAGAGACTTTAGGAATGCAAACATTGCCTCGACCTGATTATTCTTCAGTGTTGCCTTGATCAGAAACTGCAAAGATAGATCTTCCTGGAAGGTCTTATTTTCTTATCCATCCTTATATTTCTAACCCATTAGCTATTAAAATGAAATTGAATGAAGTGTGAAACCAGATTCTTCCAGGGCCTCTTTCAGACCACACACAAATGCTGCTGAGTTTTTCCTTTACTTGCACAGAACATGCAATCAGCAGTCTTAGACTATAGTCACTCTTTGGGAGTCTCCCCGCATCATGATGCCCTCTGCCTTAGAGGGAGGGAAGGATTTCCAGCACCATGTATACTATGCGACTTTCCTTTCCTGGTGATGTCTGATTTGGTGCTCGTATGACAACAGTCAATATCACAACAACAACAGCAGCTATTTTGAGTGTCTTCCATATGTCAGGCACATCAGATACTTTATTTACATTGTTTCATTTAATTCTCAAAACCAGTTAAGTATCATTACCCCTGGTTTACAGATGAGGATGTTGAGGCTTGGTGAAGATCTACAATTTGCAGTGAATGGAATTGAGGTTTAAACATAGGTCTGTCACCATGTTGGACAAAATAAGTCAGAGCTTAGGAAGATAAGTCTCACGTTTTCTCCCATATACAGAAACTAAAATAAAAAGAGACCTGAAAGGAGAGGAGGGAATATTAGAGACTGTGAAGGACACTGGAGGGGAAGAGATGGGTGACAGAGGACAGAGGGGACAGTGAACACAACCATTGTGTGAGGTATGCATAGATGGTGTCTTAATCATCTTTTTCATTGACAATTGCAACTTAAAGGAAGAAAGGTTTATTTTGGCTCACAGTTTGTAGGGAAACTGCTCACTTCCCAGGAAAGCTGCTCACTTCACAAAACCCAGGAAGCAGAGAAAGAGTCAAGGGAGGAGCTGTGAAGGGAGATACAATCTTCCAGGCCACGCCCAGTAACCGCCTCCTCTAACCCATCCCACCTCCAAAGTGCAGTTCAGGTATAATTGCCCCTGTCATCCAGTCATGCTCCTGAAAGCCAGCCTATGGTCACATGAAGCTTTGGAGAACATCTAGGTATAAACCCTAACATGTGAAAATGTCACAGTGAAACCCATTAATATCTATATAATTAATACTTGCTAATAAAATTGCAAAAAACACAGTTAAATAAACTCAGGTCTGTTTGACCTGCCTTTCACTATTAAATGATGTTTAGAATGAACTTAGGTGTAGCATCAGTTCTAACATTGCAGATTGGAACTATATGTGGATGTTCATGCCAGATAACTACTTTTGACACGACTTGTTTTCTGACAATTTAGGCCTAGTGTAAGTTGCTTTGGTTCTCTCTCTCTCTCTTTCTGTTTCTCTCTCTCATGTACTGAGGATTAAACCTGGGGTGCTCTGCCCCTGGGCTACATCCCCAGCACCTTTTTAAATTTTTGTAAGTTTTGAGAGAGGATCTCTCTAAGTTGCTGAGGCTGGCCTTGTATTTGTGATCCTTCTCCCTCAACCTCCCAAGTAGCTGGATTACTGGTATGTGCCACTGTGCTCAGCTCTTGGTTCTTTTTCTAAAACAACCCTTTTATTTTTGCCCCATGAATGCAGCAATGTCAGTTCTTCCCTTAAACTTATGACTTATGCTTATTGGGCAGCACGCCAGTCTTTATCTGATAGTCAGATTCAAACTGTAATACTACTACTTACTGGATCTATGACCCTAGGAAAGAAAGCTGCTAAATTTTTCCCAGTTTTTGCATCTGTAAAATGGGGATGGTAACAGCACCTAATTCATAGGGGTATTGTAAAGATTAAATGAAACGAAAACTTAGAATAGCAAATGGTTCACGTTAGCTGCTTCCTGTAATTGTTCAAACTTGGGAGAGGTCACTGAATGCTAATTATAACTAACAACATGCCAAGAATTTACATACTGCTCATTGCAGTCTTTAATTCTCTGACTTTGGTTTGATTTTTAGCAAATATTTACTGAGCGCTTATTGTATGTTATACTACACTGCATATATAGATGTCAGAGATGTGGAGAAGAATAGAACAGCTGTTCTGCCTTCAGAAAATGTATGGGGCAGTGGGGTAGACAGTCACAGAAACAGATACACTCAACTGCATGTGCTAAGAAAAAGGGTTTATGAAGAATCTGGAGGAGGGACATGTGGGTTATCCTGGTTCTTTAAGGCCAAGAGTTGGTTATGTGTGGAAAGATGGGAAGAGACTTCTATACAGATACAAGGTACACAAGACACAATGGTGGGGAATGACAATATGGGTGAGAAGACCAGTGAACAATTTATTCTTGTTAGAATATATACTTTATGCTAGGAAATGAGGCTGGACACAAATGTGGGCCAGGATCTTGGTTTCTATAAGTCATGCGGGAGTCACTGAGGGGATTTTGTGGGGGAAGTTATGGTGTGGAAAGTGGGTTCAAGGGTGTTGGGAGAATGGTCAAGATTGGAGCAGGGAGATGGGGGTGGGGGAAGCTTTTGAGAAACAAAATGGACAGAGGTTGGGCTGGAGGGAAAGAGTCTTTGTTAATTACCTCCTGCTACTGTGAATCCTGAGCAAATGCACCCCTTCTCTGGAAGTTGCCAGTTTAGAATAAATAACTCTTAATCCGTGTTCTCAGAAGGACCAGTTAGACAATCAGTTGCATAGGCTCTTAACATCTGATGGAGAAACTATCTGAGGAATTGAAGCCAGTTCAAAGCAGTCAACTAATAGAGACAGTGGAGACATTACAGAATTTAGTATCCCTGTGTCTATTTCCTAAGCTGTAAAAGTAATTTTTGCACCAATGGATTGACAGATAGACTAAATAAAACAAAGTTTTTGTAAGTTATCTGACATGGAGCACACCATCAAAACAGATGAGTTGCAGTTAAGAGTTATTATCATGACTGTTCTGTATTTTATAGCATAGCCTCATTAACTTGACTACCTGGGTTCAACTCTAGACTCTGTATGAAATTGGGAAAAAACTCTTTACCTTCAGTAAGCCTTTGTTTTGCATCTGTAAAATGGGAACAGTAATAGACAAAACTGAGAAAGTACAGACAGAATGATGGAATATATACCAAATATGTAATACAGATCTTGGTTCACAGCTGGCAGCCAAGAAATGTAAGACATTACTATATTCCTTGTTGCGTGCTAGGCACTTTTGTAAGTATGATAGAGTTGCATTTCTCTGCATCCCCTAGAGTAGGATCCATCCCTTGTACGGATGAGGTGATTGGGGCATAAGCGATTAGGTGATTTCTCCAAAGCCATACAGCTTTATTTGAGCTGTTATAAGCTATTCCATTTAGAGTGACTAGATACTTTTATAATCCTTAGGCAAGTTCCTCTAGGCCCATAGGAGAATGAATTTTCAGTTATGACCAGTTCATGATTATATTTTTCAGAAGGGAGTTAGAGTCATCATCAAGAGTGAGAGTTGGAAATAACTTTCTTATCTGGAAAAATGAACTGTGATCTTGTATGAGTCTCCTCATCTGTTGTTAAAAACAAAACAAGATAAAACAACAACAAATTCCTATTTAAAAACTTATTTCAAAGCACCATATAAAAATAGTTATTTGCAGATCTCTGTTGTCTGCAGGAGAGGTGGGAGAGCTCAAGTCTGCCCCTTCCTCCTCTAACAGGGCTCTGTAAACCCCAAGGGACATACTTTGAACATCACAGATCAGAAAATCCCTCTTAGTGCAATAAGGAAACCAAGGGCAGAGAGCTGAAGTGACTTTTCAGTGTCATCATAAGTGGACTGGAGCCAAAGGTGGACACTGATCTGTGGTGACCCAGTGGCTGAAATGCCAGTGTTGCTGTCCCCTCCATCTACCATGAAGTGTGGTTCCTTGGAAAGAAAAGCATCTATGTTTGCAGTACTGATACTTATCTTTTCTGTTATGATTTTCCATGCTTTTCAAATGTACTGTATTAAAGATGCATTCCTTCAAGAATCAGATAAAAATATTTAAAAAATACTAAATTGATTAAGAGGAAAATAGAGATTTGTAATCCTGTTTGTGGACTTTTGAGTGGCTTGTTGCAGGGACTTTGGGTTGAATCTAGGGATGTGGAGCTTTTTTGTGAAGCTGTGCTTGCTTTCTATTTGTTTATTTTTAGAAATGCTCAAAATAAGGCCTGGCATTGGAGATTTTCCATCCATCTGAAGTCTACCCATTGATATCATCTCCCATGATTCTAGTGAGATTGCTAATTCCCTCTCAACCACATCAAACTCATTCTTGCATTGTTTTTGCCCATGTGGTAAGAAAAACTTTTCTCCATTCAGTTATAAAGGAATTGTTACTTTCCTTTTGAAGTCCATTTCACACTTACTTCACAATTCACTGATTTATTCATTTACTTACTTAAAAATATTTTTATTAGTATGTATTTGTGTGCATGATGTTTGCATTCATTTTAGGGAATAGATACATAGCATATTTTGATTGTTTTTATTACCTTCACCTCCCCTCCCTCTTCTCTCCTGTCTTTAGATCCCTTTTCCCCATCATCATCATCATCATCATCATCATCATCATCATCATCATTTTAGTTCTTGTTTGAAAAATGTAATGATTACATTCATTGTGGGTAGTTTGTGCATGTACAGGACACATCTTAAATTTTTTTATGACCCCCCCCTTCCTTCATCCCACCCTCAGTCTCCATATGGCTTTGCCATTTGCAATTTTTTAAGTGCCTCCAGTCACAGGCACTACCTATTCTAGGCTCTTGGGCAAGAAAGAATGTGACTAGAATAGACATAATGGTTACAATTACAGGGGTAAAGTTTCAATGAGAGAGACTTGCATTCAACAAATAGACAAGAATTCATCCATTCATCCATCTATCCATGAACTTGTTTACTCATCCATGCCATTTATCCAGTTCCAAAATGTTGACAGGTGCTATGAAAGGTAATCCTATTTTAGAATGGCTGGTTAGAGATGGGCTGTTAGGAAAAATGAGCTTTAAAATGATACCCTAGGATGTAAAGAAAGGGTTTTAGACTGGGGAGGGAAGAGCATTTTAGGCATAAGAGGCCCTCATTTAGAAGACTGAAAAAATGGAAGGAAGTCAAGTGCATCTGGAGCAGAGTGAATGACTCATGACTATCCAACATGCTAGCCATTTTACTTACATATTTTATTTTTTATTTTCTTCTGCTGGAGTATAAACTTTATGAAGGAAAGTGATTTTGTCTGAATGTTTTCTACTTTATTCCCATGCCTAAAATGGTACTTTAAATATAGTAGAGACTCAATAAATATGTTTGAGTGAACTAATACATGAATAAAAAGATAAAGAGCACAGCAGAAAGAAACTGGAAAGTAGGCATGGTGAGATCATACAAGGCCCATGGGTTATGATGGATGTTTAGATTTTATTCTTCATACAGTAGGAAGTTACAAGAATTACACATGATCTGATGTATGCTCTGAGAAGGTCATTTGACTTTGAATGGATTTAACTGCCAAGTGAATTTTCCCTATTTGCTCTGCCCTTTCTTGCTTGAATTCCAAATGCTGGTGTGGAACAGCCACCCTGAGGGTAAGAGGCAATAAGCATGAGGAAAAAAGTAAATCTGTCTCTATGATGAATATGATCATTATGTATATGCAAATTACATCAATAAAACTTAATAAAGAAAAAAAAGAAAAAAGAAAAATAATCATCCAGTAAGGACACAGAAAGATAAGAGCCCAGTTTCTTAATGGGAGCTACTATTTCACCTTTGGCTGACCTTTTTTTTTCCTGAAAAACAAACAAAAAAAAAAAGAAAGAAAGAAAAAAGTGAAACTTTTATTTGGTTAAAACATAGCAAGTTAAATTTTGTTTATATACAACCAAATTTATTTCTAATTGATTGTGATTGAAAGTCAAAGAAGTAAGAAAGGGAGAATTCTATGTCTACTCCATCCTATCCTAAAGAAGTATTTAAATGGAACACTGAGGGACAGATTTTGAATGGGAGTAGTGTCTGCCAGAGAGAGAGAGAGAGAGACAGAGAGATAGGGAGAGACCAGCATGGAGGAGAGGGGAAGAGAAGGGAGGGGAAAGCAGAGAGGAGAGGAAAGGAAAGGGGAGGAGAAGAGAGAAGAGAGGAAAATCCAAGACGTCGGTTTTGGATACGTTAAGTTTGAGGTATCTGTAAGATATTCATTCGGCGATGTTAACCAAACAGTTGTTCATATGACCCTGTCATTCAAAGAAGAGTCTGGACTGGAGATACAATCTGGCAGTTGTTAGCATAAAGATGGTATTTAAAGTCATGTAAATGGTTGAGATTTCCCAGAGCAGAAAAATATAGAGATAAAGAGAAAAAAGCTTATGGCTAGCCCCTGAGCATTTCAACATTCAGAGGCAAGGAGGGGAAGACTTGATGTAAAAGAGACTAAGAAGAAATGATCAGTGGGGATGATGGTGGGGGTGATGCCAAGAAAATGGATTTCCTAAGAAACAACATACAGAGCAGGAGGAAATTTTTGCAAATTATTCACTAAACAAGGAATTAATATGTACAATGTATAAGGAACTCAAATAATTTAGCAGCACAAAATAAATAATCTGATTAAAAAATAAGCAAATGATCTAAAGAGTCATTTCTTAAAAGAAGATATACAAATGGCCAAAATGTATATACAAAATAGTTAACATTACTACTCATCAAGGAAATACAAATCAAACTACAATGAGATATGATCATACCCTGTTAGAATGGTTATTATCAAAAAGTCAAAAAATAATAAATATTGGCAAGCATACAGAGTAAGGGGAAATTTTTTACATTGTTGATAGGAATGTAAATTAGTGTGACCATTATGGAAAAGAGCACGAAGTTTCCTCAGTGTAATCCGGCAATCCCACCCATGGATATATATTGAAAGGGAAGGATGTAAGCGTATTGAAGAGATGTCTACTTTCCATGTTCATTGCAGCACAATTCACAATCACCAAGATACTGAATCACCCTCTGTGTTCACTGATGGATAAATGGGTAACAAAAATATATACAGAATAATAACAAGAGTGAAATACAGTCATTTGCAGCAAATGCACACAACTTGACACTGTGAAGTGAAATAGGTCAGAAAAAGAAAACCAAATGCTTCATGTTCTCA
>RJWT010040119.1:0-12560 GCA_004365215.1 Cuniculus paca
TTTTTTTTTTTTTTTTTGCAGCACCAGGGATTGAACTCACAACCTTGGGCTTGCCAGGCAGGCGCTTAGGCCACTGAGCTAAATCCCCAGCCCTTGTGTTTTTGAGACAGGGTCTTGCTATGTGGTTCAGGCTGGCCTTGAGCTCACTTTGTAGCCCAGGCTGGTCTCAAACTCGCAATGATCCTCCTGTCTCAGCCTCCCGAGTGCTGGGATTACAGGGATGAGCTACCACGCCCGGCTTAGTTTGGTTCCAATCTTGAGATAACAGCTTCTGCTTGAGGGAGAACCTTGGTTCTTGTTACAGGATAATTGCTCTGGTTTGGGGGATAACCTCATGGATGGTCTGTGACAGTGTGCTTTTCCTGGAATCCAAAGTGACTACAGGTTCAGGGCAATGATTTGAAACTTCTAAGTATCACTCTAGGGGTTCTGAAATTTCACATTATAAAAGTTGGCAACTGGATGTTCCTTAAAATCCTGAAAACTAGTTTAGTAACTCTTAGCATTGTGTCCTTGGTCATGAAGGGGGATGAGATAGGCTCAGTAAATTTGGGGCTAGTAATACAAATACCCCTTAAATGATTATCATGTCTGTATGCAGAGCTGAGCAAGGATACCCAGAGTGTTAAGGTAATAAAGGAGACATAGAAAATTAAATCAGATATACCAAGTTTTATCCTGCTTTTATTTACTATTAGGAATGTGGTGGTCTAGTCTTTAGATCCCTGTTACAAGGGGAGTATCTGAATTTTAATCTTGTTTCAAGGACAATTAATAAGCTGAATTATCTCTGCCCATCTTATGAACAGGTTTTCTTCTACCTACCTCTACTTTAATAATCTAAAGTACTAAAACTTTGATTAATAGGAAAAAATGTTAAGCATGGCTTCAAAACTTTTCTGTGTTACAAGTCTAAAATTCTATATATTAAGTTTACTCAAGCCGGGCATGATGGTAGATGCCTGTAATCCCAGCACTCTGAAAGCTAGAGCAGGAGGATCATTAAGTTTGAGCCCAACCTGGGGAATTTAGTGATTTATTAAGATCCTGTCTCAGAAAAAGGAATGAAAAGCGTGAGGTTGTAGTTCAGTGTGAAAACCTTGGGTTCAGTTCCAGCACTGAAAAAAACAAAAAGTTTAGTCAAAACAGAGGTAACTCTAAACTTTGTCATAACAAGCCCAAGTTCCCTTACAGTCCTAAGTGCCAGCAAAATTAAAAGATTCTCAATTATATTTTCAACTATGATGACTTTCCTATATAATATTGATTGTACTGTGTTAGAATTAAGAACTGTGTTATCAGCCGTAAGCACCCCAGTCTCTGGATTTCATACTAACCCAACACTACAATTTCTGAGAAGTAGTATGAAAATAGTTATTACCTTTTAAACTTGTTTTTAATTTTTAAAACGTGAAAGATTTACATGATCTGAAGAGAAACTAGAATATTGTTTCTAATTTTTAAAAAATGAAAGTGGAGTGACTAATAAACCCTATGGCTCCATCACCTACCGTCATCTGCATAGGACCAGTTGTTTCATCTACACAAGAACCCATTTTAATCCCCCCATTGGAGTATTTTAATATTTGCTGGTTTTCAGAGCCTAGATGTTATGTCTTTTTTTTCCCCCTTTGTTTTTAAACTTTTTATTTTATAGGCACCATAACATTCATCATAGGGAGTTGGTGCCAGTACGCTGTATCTTGCTTCTTTTTTTCCCATTCCCTTCTCCTTTCTATGACCCCTCCTCCTTTCTTTATTTTCAAAAACTTTGTTTCCATTTTTCATGTTACATCTTTTTACAGGTTGAGTTTTTTCTTTTTCTGTTAAAAAAGCAAAACAGATAATCTTAAGGAAATTTAGGAAAATACAGAAAATTTTATTTATCTTTTTTCTGTTGTCTTATTTTTTTTTTATTGGTACATGTTTGCAGTACATAATGTTTACATTGCTTGTGTGGATGTACGACCCATAACACATTTTAATTCCTTTTTTTTTCTTTTTTTTTTTTTCTTTGAGGCACCAGGGATTGAACTCACGACCTTGCGCTTGCTGGGCAGGCGCTTAGACCGCTGAGCTAGATCCCCAGCCCTGTTTTTGAGACAGGGTCTCACTATGCCATTCAGGCTGGCCTTGAGCTCCCTTTGTAGCCCAGGCTGGTCTCGAACTCACAACGATCCGCCTGTCTCAGCCTCCCTAGTGCTGGGATTACAGGCGTGAGCCACCACGCCCGGCTTTTAATTCCTTTTTCATCCCTTTCTCCTCCTCTCCTCTGCCTCCATCTTTTGATCCCCTTCCCATTTGTTAAAGATCTGTTTCCCTACTTCCCTTTGCTGTTTATGTATAAATTTGGGGTTCTCATATAAGAGATGTGATATTTAAGTTTGTGTGTCTGATTTGTTTCACTTAATATTATGGTCTCAAGGTGATCCATTTTCTTACCAAAGCATCAAGTTTGTCTTTCGTTACAGCAGAGTAGTACTCCATTGTGTGTAAATACCACATTTTATTTATGCATTCATCTGTTCATGTACATATAGGCTGCTTCCAAGATTTAGCTATTATGAATTGTATTACTGTAAACATAGGTAGGTACATGTCACTGTAATTTGATGTCTTTAACTCTTCTAGGAAGATACCTATGTCTTTATTATTTTTGTTTTTCTTGCCTAATTGTTCTTGCTATTGTTTGGAGTACTACGTTGAACAACAGAGTTTTAAAAAAGAAAAATGTTCCCAGTGTTTTTGCTACTATAAGATAACTCAATCTAACAAGTTGGTATAATTTTCATCTGATCTCTTTTAATATTTTTCAGATTTTTTTAAAAGTAGCTATAAAACTACATGCACAAATGTAAGAATTTTTTGTTTTTTTCCCTTGACATCATTCTTTTTTGTAATACTCTGACATTCCACTGTTGATGAATTTAGTTTGTTTTTGAATTTTGAAATTTTTATATATGTTTCACATATAAGAATCATCTTTTTAAATAAAGAGCAAAAATTCCTGGTGGGTGTATGTTTAGGAGCTCCCAAAAGGGAGAACTGGGGAGTATATGCAGTCTGGTTAATGTCCTTTACCTCCTTGAGGCATTTTCTTCTCTCTTGCACCTTTCTTACTGGCAGGTGACCCTTTATAACATTTCAGAATTTATATTTTAAATATTATTAATTGGTGTTAATCACTAGTAATAGACTAAATGAGTGGTTTTTTGTAAATCGTTCTGCCACTGAACTATGAAATATTTATGATTCCAATGCAATAATACAAGTGTTAAGTTGAATTATGTTTATGTATTATTCCTTTCTACAGTAAAATTGTAGCTGTCAGTAGTCATAATTTTTAAAAAATCATCTTCAGAAAATCATGACTTGTTTGTGTTTTCTGAATGTTTAAGTGCCATGCTATATAGGCTGATGAATATTAGTGAGCCTTTTATAAAGTATCCTAGCGCTGTATCAAGAAATCATAACAATCTCTGATATATTCAAGTCTGTATCATTTCAATTAATATTGTAATTAGGACTCTTATTACTTACTTTTAATTTTACTTTTCTTCCTTTGATTTTTAAAAGTCTTTGTTGCTTCTATTTTGATATGTGTGTAGGTTGCTTCTGTCTTGTTTTTTGTATCGTTTCCATTTTGTTAAACTGATTTCTTTGGTTTTTGCTTATTTGGCACAAATACTGCACTAAACTATCAGAGTCCTTTGTAATGAATAAACTAATATCCTTAAATCCTAATTTAAATGTTAATTTTTAGAAAATTGAATCATCATATACTCTTTAATGAGTAATAGTTAAAAAAAAAAGACTATAGTTTTACAACCATGTTAGTGTATAAGGAAAGAAGTACAGCTGGGTGTGGTGGCGCACTCCTGTAATCCCAGCACTCGGGAGGCTGAGGCATGAGGATAGTGGCATGTTTGAGACCTGCCTGTGCTACAAAGTGAACCCAAGGCCAGCCTAAACTGTGTAATGAGACCCTGTCTCAAAAAGACAGGGGAAAAAAAAAAAAGAAGTACAAAGAAGACTTCTCTGAGGGTCAGTACTGATTCTTAAGCATCAGAACTAGGATTAATAGAATTTATTTTGTTTTTTAATTAATTTTATTGGTACATTTTAGATACACATAATGATCACATTTATCGTAGGAAATTTGTACATGTGCATGATATGTCTTGATTCTTCTTTTTTTCTATTCCCCTTCCCTCCTTTCAACTCCTCTTCCTCTCCTTACTTGCAAAAACTTTGTTTCCTTTTTCTTTTTCTTTTTCCTTCCTTCCTTTCCCCCTCTCTGTCTCTAGTTCCCCTTCCAATTTGAATGTTTTCTTCCTATTTCACAATATCTATTATACATTTTGGCCCTTATTTAAGCTTTGGTTTCTTACACATGAGATATTTGAACATGTGTGTCTGATTTATTTCACTTAAGAGTATGGTCTCAAGGTGCATCCATTTACATAGAAATGTCTCAAGTTTATCCTTCTTTATGGAAGAATAGTACTCCATTGTATAAAAAAACTATGTCTTTATCCATTTATCGGTTGATGGGCATTTGGGCTGTTTCCAAGATTTAGCTATTACAAACTGTGCTGCTATAAACATTGGCATACATATATTGCTGTGGTATGATGCTTTTAATTCCTTCAGGAAGGTACCAAGAAGGAGAATAGGTCAAATAGAACTAGAATTTATAACCAAGTTTGTTTTTTCAACAAAATCATGAAATGACCACTATAAACTTGTCAGGGATCATATCACATAGACACTGATTTGGAGATAAACTTGTCTGTATGTTTACAGCTTAGGTGTCAGTGAGTTTGTTTGGGTTGACATTAAATTGATCTACATTAAATTGCAACATAATGATTAAGACCCATAATTTTTTTGTTCCCCTCAGAGGGCCTCCCCATGTAGTTCATGCTGACCTTGAACTTAACTATTGTGTAACCCAATCTGGCCTGGAACTCGCAGTGATCCTACTGCCTCAGACTCCCAAGTACTGGGATTACAGGTGTGCACCACCTCATCTAGCTCCAGAAAAATTCTTAATGGTCTTTGTAGACTAATTATTTTAATGTGATGTTAATCAGAAGCGACACAGGAATTTTTAGGCATTTCCCTGAATTTCATGATTCAAAATAATGATACAAAAGAAGTTACTTATGCCTTCTGTGTGTGACACATGGGCTTAACAGACACTGGTACAACTCACTTGTTCCTGTTCTCTGGTTCTTTATTAAATATCAGAAGATGCTAGTGTAGGTAGTTATGTAAATGTTTGCATGTTGATTAAAAATATTTTATATACTTTGAACTATTTCTAACCTACAGAAAAATTAATAGACAATAATAAACACTGTCATGTGGTTACCTGAATTGTCAAATCTTAGCTCTTTCTCATTTTTATTTCAAGACTCCCCTATTTCCCAACCATCCCCAGGGGAAGTGGCTGTCAGTTTTTGTTTTTAGTAACCAACATTACAAATACTCTTCACATCACTGATGTACTTTGATTCCATTCCCTACCTTCTTTTCTTACATAAACAATGATGGGAGTTTTATATATGTAATTTTCAGTTGGGGATATTTTATTTTATTTCATTTCATTTTATGGGAAAAAGGTAAAATAATTTCATAACAATAATAGAATAACAATAATGCATTGCATATTGTTATCTTTAAAGTAGCTACCAGAGTACAAGATACGGGCAGTAAAATTTATCTAATTGATATTAGCACAAACCTTCCTTTTCAATGAAATGAGATGCTAATATAATATAAATAACTTGAATTTTTTTTCCCTTTTCCCTTCTGTCCTTTCCCCTTTTCCCCATCCTAGTTCCTTTTTTTCTTTTGAATAATTTCTTCTCATTTCACAATATCTATTATACATTTTAGACCTTATTTATTCTTTCAGTTTCTCACACCAGGGAGACAATATAATGTTTACACATGTCAGTCTGGTTGCTTCACTTATGAGTATAGTCTCAAGTTGCATCCATTTACCTATTACAATTTCAAGTTTATCCTTCTTTGTGGCTGAGTAGTACTCCATTGTATACATCTTTTTTATACATTCCTTGGTTGATGGGCATTTGGGTTGTTTCTAAGATTTAGCTATTACAAATTGTGCTATTATAAACATTGGTGCACATATATCACCATGGTATGATGTTTTTAATTCTTCTGGGAAGATACCCAGAAGGGGAATAGTTGGGTTGAATGGAACCTCTACTCCTAGGTTTTTGAGGAATCTCCATATGGATTTCCAGAGTGGTTGTACCAGTCTGCACTCCCAAAAAGAGTGGAGAAGGGTTCCTTTTCACCCTCTCCCCTCGAAGTCCTGCTGGCATTTGTTACTGGTTGATTTCTTGATGATACCCTTTTTCTAGAGTGAATAGAATCTCAGCGTTGTTTTAATTTGCATCTCTCAACAATGATGTTGAACATTTTTTCATATATTTATTTGCCACTAGTATTTCTTCATCTGAGAAGTACATATTCATCTCAAATGTCCATTTTGGATGAGGTCTTTGAATTTGGGGGTCTGAGTTTTTTCAATGTTTTATATGTTTTAGATAGAATTCCTTTGTCTGAGGGACAGTTGGCTAAAATTTTTTCCCATTCTGTGGGTTGTCTTTTCACTCTGTTTTTTTTTTTTTTTTTTATGTGCAGAAGCTTTCTAATAAAATGAGGTCCCAGTTGTTGATTCTTTGAAGTATGTCCCATGCAGTCTGGGTTTTGTTCGTGAACTCTCTGCCTACACCTATGTTTTCAAGATTTCAGCCTACTTTCTCTTCCAGTAGATTTAGTGTTTCTGTTTTACTATTTAGATCTTTGATCCATGTTGACGTTAGTTTAGTGCATGGTGATAGACATGCATCTAGTTTTAGTCTCTGGCATGTAGAGAGCGAATTTTTCTAGCACCATTTATTAAAGATTGTCTTTTAATTTTGAAAGTACATTATCTTCTGATAAAATTGTGTTGTTGTGGAGAACCCAGTTAGCCTTTGTTGCACTAGTGATTTTTGTAACAATAGTTCTTTCCTGTTTCAATGTTTGTCTTTAGAGGAGCAGCTGATTTTCAACTTTCTGTGGATTCCTTATTGGAAAACAGAAATGACCATTCAAGATCAGATAATCAAGTTCAAGCCAAGAGACTGGCAGAGAAGGTATTTTAACACTAAAATCTTCATTTTACTTTATACTAAGCTTAGCATTTTAAAGAAGAAAGTGCTCTGCAGGCTATCTCAGCTACAGTAATGAGTTTAATAATCTCTCCTTATTCAAGGCATCTTGGAAAAAATCTTTTAAATCCATTTTATCCATGTACACGCTATAAGGTTATAGTGATTTTTTATATTAGTTGTAAAGCATTCCTCTTGAGCTGACATTGTTCGCTTTTTTGATTAACTACTTACAGGAGGACTGAAGTGTTAATTAAATTTACAAATTGAAGCTGGGCAGATTTTAGAATTTAGAAGAGCAAGCTTGATAAATTAGAGCAGTGGGTTGCAATTTTTAAATGAGTTTCTGATAACAATGTTAAAGTAATTAGAAATTATTAGATGTAAATAGAATCATTACAGAGAATAAGTGTTTAGATGATTTAATAAACTTTCTGTATTTTTTGATGATGGGTTTGGTGTCTAAAAGAATTAAAGGTAAGAAATGACAAATTTTTATAGTAATATCCTCATAAAAGGCAGACATTGGGAGTCTTTTTGGTTTTCTTTTGTGTGTTTTTTTTAACTTTATTAATAACATTATTACATGTGATACACAGGACCTATCTTCAAACCGAAGAATTAGAACAATGAAAGTCACTATCATAGAAAAAAATGTTTAATTAAAGAATGAGTATGATAAAGGAGCTTTGGTTGTTGAGTAGATACTTTTCAATTTTTTTATTAGTACATGTTTGCAATACATAATGATTACATTTATCCTGTGGATTTTGTATATGTACACACTACATCTCAATTCTTTTTTGTCCCCATCCCCTCCTGCCCTTCTCTATTCCTTCCAACTCTTGATCCCCTTCCCATTTGAGAAAGCTATGTTTCCATTTTTTCCTTCTTTCCTTCCTTCTCCTTTTAAATTCTTTTTTCCTTCCTATTCCCATCTCTTGTTCTCCTTCCCATTTGAAAAAAGTTTCCCTACTTCCTATTATCTGTCCTTTATTTTGCTCTTTATATTTTAGATTTCTAAGACAAACCATGCAGTATTTAAACTTGTGTGTCTTATTTGTTTCACTTAACATTATGGTCTTGAGGTGAAAAGTCATCTCAAATTTTTGTCAGGAGGTACACCAGAGGTAGAATTAGTTCAGTTACAATATTTAACTCCTTTTCTCCCATTTTTCCTAAATTCTTAAAAATAAAGACTAGTGGCTCTTCAGTGATGACAGGTACCTCTTTAGTTCCATAAAGTTTTATATCGGGAGTTTGAGCACCTGGCAGGTGAAGCAGTGAAGGTATATGTAGACAAACAGCTCGTTTGCATCCATTTAGTCCATGTGCTTACTGTAGACCTGACAGAATGTTATGTCCTATGGCTTTTGTGAAAGATGGGTGAAATAAAATGGTCATTGTGTGGCAGGTAGAAAATTTGGGGTGAGAAAAGATTCTGAGTACAGAATGGCATTCTATCAAGAAAAAAAGAAAATATTTTTACCTAAATAGAGAATGATGGGATTGAAGAGATTGACTAACAAAGGGGTCCAGCTGCAGATGACTTATGTGTTGTCACTGTAAGTCAGTTTTATAGTATTAGAACTTTGTATATTATTAGGCTCATTATGTAGCATACCTATTTTGCATTATTTGTTATCTTTTCAGCTTAAGTGTGACACAGTGGTGAGTGAGATCAGCACTGGCCCAAGGACTATAAATTTCAAAATAAATAGAGAGCTGTTAACAAAGGTAAGAATGAGTTAATGTTGAGCCATTGTGCTTTCACTCTTTGTGATTTAGCCCGGCTGATCATCCTCCAACTCTGAGGTTCATCATGCCTCCTCTTGCTTCACAACATTTGATGCTCCTGCCTGAGTGTGTTCTGAGTTAACAACTATTTACCCCTCAGCTCTCTATATTTTTGGGCAACAGTTTTCTGATCTTTTCATTTGTATTCTCTCGCAGTACTGTATATCTCTCCTTTAGGGCACTTGTAGTTGCTGTTTTACATTCCTTTTATTTTGTTAATGTTACGTACCCTTTAAACTCTCTTTCCCGTTAGGGTTGTAGCATCTGGTTTTCTCACTATTGGATCTCCAGTTTATAGCACAGAGCATGGCCTGTAGTAGATACTAGACAACTGTTTGTTGAGTGAATAAGTGGGTTATGTATTTAATACAAGAAAAGTATATTAATTTCTGCTTCCTATAGTCTATTGGAAGCATACAAACTATACAGAAAAAAAACAAGAAACAGCTTTTCTTTCAATAAAACAATAAATATCAAAACAAAAAGGTGGTTGATACAATAAGCATAAAAAAGTTTAGAGATGGAGAAATCAGGAAGACCTAGAGTAGTGAAGGCAAATTTGTTAGATACAGGTGCCTAAACTGCAACCTAAAACCTGCTTATTTATCATAGAATGCCAACACTGCAGTTAAATCCGAGTAGTGAGGTTTTAGTTTTAAAAAAACAACTCATAATTAACATTTTTTTGTCTTAAAAGAAAAACAAGTAACATGTGCCATGGGTTCGCCACCATTGCCTTAGAGAGTTGGAAAAATCATATATATATTGCTCTGGTAAGATCTTAGAGAATAGGTAATCCTGGATAGCTGGTGGTCTGAGACCTTTGGAGAATTTCATTGATGTTGAATTTTTTTTTTTTTTTGGTACCAGGAATCGAACTCATGACCTTGCACTTGCCAGCCAGGTGCTGTGCTGCTGAGCTATATCCTCAGCCCTGGACTGAATTTTAAAATTTATCGTAATGCATACTTTGGGCCGGTATTAGAGAAATATAACTCAGTATTGTCTCAGTTAGACTTAGCGAATATAGTCTTATATTGAAAACAGCTGTAACACCAAAATTTCTAATAATGTGGTCTCATTCCAAGGTTATATAATTTCAAGTATCTATAACCTGCTGTGAGTTTTTTTTTTTTTTCCTGTTTTTCCTCTACTTTTTTTTTTGGAAACAGTCTCATTATGTAGTCTGGGCTGAACTTGAACTGCCTGTGAAGCCCGGGCTAGCCTTGATCTTGCGGTCCTCCTGTCTCAGAGGCCTCTCAAGTGTTGGAATTACAGACCTGTGCCACCACACTTGGCTTATTATCTCAGTTTTATGGAAGTAGAAATGCAGCTTGCCAAAATGTGCCTTCCAAATGTGAGGCCACTTGAACAAAGGAAAATATGCTGGTGTAGATGGAGTTTTTAAAGCAAGCTTACCTGAAAGAGATATAATTTATATTTTGAGGTAAATCATATATTTACATAAAATAACATTTCAATGGCAATGAGTTTTTATCTTTAATACCATTAACAAACTCCAGAATTTTCTGTGGTATGATAGCCACTATTCACTTATAAAAAGATTTTACATCCTTAATTGACAATGAAGGGCTGAGAATTAAGACTTTGAAGTTTAGCTGCTTGTCCTCAAATGGAAATTCTCCTTTTATGGCAGCCATTAAAATCTGAAACTTAGTGTAATTTACATTAAAGGATCATTTGGATTGCTTTCAGTAGCCCTGCTCAGAGTCCTAGTGAAGATACATCTTAGAACAATGGCACCTACATTCTGAAAAAGAAGTGTTAATTGTCCCTGAGCTATATCTTATAATTTTATTGCTTTGTTATAATTTTAACAACAGTTTCTTCTGCATTTGGTTTGATTAATTTCAAGTCTTAGACAGTGGTCATTTGCAAGTCTAATGAATTTTTAGATCGCATCAAGAAAAAATTCAGCCCTTTTTAGGACCAACAATGAATCAATCATTCTCTATTTGAGAAGTAACCATAATGGCATTGTAAAGAACCATCACTTTGGTACCACGTTTCCATCTGTCAGTAGCGTGCAGCTGACTTTCCAGAAAAACTGTGACTTTGAGTAATATTCATTTCAGTTAAGAGGGAGAAAAGAAAATATGGTTTAATTAGATATAAAAAAATGCAGACAAAACCCTATTTCCTTAGGGATATCTTACAATTACCCGCATGATGGATAGTATCATATTTCATACACATTGCCTTTTATTTGGTAAGTTCACTTTTGTACGCTCTACCAAAAGGGGAGAAAAACAGAAAGAGAACCTAATTTAAATCACTCCATTTCTCTCATTCATGAATTGAGTTTTTACCATAGGCAGCCATAGACTATGGATACATTCAAGTCGTGGTAGGTAGTTCCTGTGAACACATGGAAAGAATGAGTGGTTTTAAACACAGCTGTTTCCCAAAGGCATGATGAGGCAAGTAGGCAGCAGTGGCTCCCTAAAAAGTCCTGGTAGGTGCCATAGGTAAAATAATCAACTAGCAGAGTTAGATGAAATGACAGAAATTGTGCATGTAAAAAGATGATGGTAATATAGAAAGTATCAGTGAATTAGAATATTCATTAATTTGCTAAAGCATTCCAAAAAGCATATTTTTTAAAAGATTTCATTTCTAATTAAAATGTTTTCTGCATCAGTATATACATTATTGAGTACAGCTTACATTTAAGCATACATATTGATAAATAGGTGAACTTCTAGCTTATTCATCTATTAGAATCTGTCAGGAGACTTCAGTAGCTCACTGACATTCTGTAGTTAAAAGCATTCATCTCTGTGCCCATTAATCTGCTTATTATTTGGTAAGGATTATATTACTGAGATCTAAAGATTAAATGGTGTGGATGCTTGCCTCAAGGAGCTTATGATCAAATAAAAGCATAAAAAGTTATAGTGTAAAATATGAGTATGATAATGGGATAAATATTGTAATTGTATCATAATATGTAGAATGTAATCCTAGTGTAAAGAAAGGTATGTATAGGTCTATCCTGAGGAGAGAGGATATGACCTTGAATTGGATGAGGAGATGAATGTATCTGGAAGATGCAAGAGCAGGCATTCTAGGTAGAGGGCACAGCTTGCGCTAAGGTACAGTCACTCATTAAGAACATGGTATTGTCTGGAGGTTAGCAGATGGTCAAGCATAGTTTGCACACAGGATGGCACGGTGGGAGGTTATGAAATTAGGTAATTGGGAGGGTCTTATATTCTCTGCATAGGAGTCTCAGCTTTTTCTTATAAATCCTTATTTTCCATGTGTTATGCATATATGAAAATATGTTTATGTATAAAACATGGATATATATCACAGGAGGCACATGTGATGATTGTTGGTAATATACCAATTAAATTTATTTCATCTTAATAGTTAGATATTTATTGCAGAAAATACCAGCACTTCTAACTTGTGATTTATGATTTTAAAACTATGCCTTTCAACAAATAACTTTCCTAAAAATAAAAAAATGGTATGCATGTAATTTTCTCTTTTCTTCTTCCTTCCTTTTTCCTCATTGCCTCCCTTCCCTTCCCCTTCCCCTTC
>RJWT010040120.1:0-12546 GCA_004365215.1 Cuniculus paca
CAGTGTAACAGCATCCCAAAGGATGCATTTATTAAAAACCCTAGCACAGTGAAGAAAGACTTCATAATTTGATGTATGATAAACGCACTAGACTACTCACAGACTAAATCTAAAGTGATGTTAACAAAAAAGCTACCTAACAAAAAAAGGATTAAGATAAAATAATATAGTTAACATTACTACAGACTTTTCTCAAAAATGACTAAGATGTGATATATGCATGTATGAATTTCTAAATTGAATGAAATCACATGAATCACAAACATATACAAATAAAATTTTCAAAAAAATACAAATGTGTTAACATTCCATCAGCCTTTTGAAACAAAAACTTTAAATCATTTGCAGTTTTATAAAGCTTCCACAATCTCTGAATTTATGCATAAGGCTAGCAAGTTAAATCTGAATTAAATATATCAATTATCTGGTCTTGTACCAACTTTAATAAGACTTTAAGTATGTAGAATGTTAAAAGGCATGAGTGGAAAAGGGAACAGTCCAGGCGCTTAAGAAATCTTCTCAGATCCTGTTTCTCTTCATCAGAGGTTGCTAAGCACATGGCGCTTTATTCCAATTACACAGGAGCTAAATCTCCATTTTATATTCAGATAGCTTCATGGATTATCCTACATTTTACTGGGAGATAACATTTCATAAATTTATAAATTTCATATTTGCTTACCATAACAATCAATTCATGGGTATCGGTACTAAACAATTCCCTGAATAAGAATTCTTTGAATAAGAAATTAAATGTTATCTTAGCAATTTTGTTTATGAGCATATGTGTGAAATATTAGACTTGTTCTTTTGCCTTCTTTTCTTCCATGGAACACACCCTTCCCTTACAGAACAGACATCATTCATAGGCCATCTGCTTCATTCTTCCCTTTCAGTCTTTTTTTTTTTTTTTTTTTTTTGTGGCACCTGGGATTGACTCATGACCTCGCACTTGCCAGGCAGGCGCTTAGGCCACTGAGCTAGATCCCCGGCCTTTGTATTTTTGAGACAGGGTCTCACTATGCCTTTCAGGCTGGCCTTGAGCTCACTTTGTAGCCCAGGCTGGTCTCAAACTCACAATGATCCACCAGTCTCAGCCTCCTGAGTGCTGGGATTGCAGGCGTGAGCCACCACGCCCGGCTTCCCCTTTCAGTCTTTTGGGCTGAATGTGTGTGTATTATTTTTCCACTTCAATGCCTTGATGTGAAAATGAAAAGAGGCTGCCAGACCATGAAAATCTACTGGCAGCAAGTGAGTTGATAAATCAACTCCGGGGCAAACATACACTGATCTTCATGAAAAGGGAAGGATACGTCCAAGAGTAGAACCAAGAATCAAGAACTGAAGACGAAGAGAAGTTGTTCGTTGGGCTTGAAACAAAAAGGAGAGACTTTGGACTTTAAGCTGGTAAACTTGGGACATTGGGTTCTCGATAGAAAAATGTGTTGTGTATAGGTGAAACACAGATACAAACACACACGTACCACACACCTACATAGTATAAATTAAGTTTGTAGAGAATACTGTGGTAGGCAAAATACCAAGATGCCCTGCAAAATTCTTAAAAGGCTTATTAATTAGGTTAATAAGAAATTCAAGACTTGTCATTTGTTTCTTTACGGTAACAAATTCCAAGTAATGTGTTAAAATCTCTAATTAATTTTTATTTTTATGTTTCTCTCTATAGTTTTATGAATAATTATTTAAGGTTATATTGTTAGGTTTACATATATAGATTATTTTACTAATATTATCTATAATCTTCAGGATAATAGACAAATATTTTTACAGTTTTTTAAAAATTGTTCAACTAGCTTAGACATCTTCTGGTTCAATCTTTATGATCTTTATTTACCACACTCTTATCTTTTATTTTTGAATTATCTCTTGTATACCATACATTACTGTTTTAAAACTTTTACTCTGATAACCCATCTTGGATAATCTTTAAACATTTACGTGTATTTTATAGTGTAATGTATTGATATTATATTGTTTTTATACTATTATCTATATTCTATTTATCCTCACAGTATCCTTCAGGGTATCTTTTAAGGTTCAACCTAAAGTTTAAACTAATATTAGTAAAAAGGTCATGCTTGATATCAAATTTACTTAGAAGGATATAGGACAAGCAAATAGTCTGTCATCAGCAAACTATCAGGTCTTCTACATGGTGGAAATGACCTTTGAAGCAGTTAACATAGCTATCAACAAGGGATCCTCTAATTCTGCAAGGAAACTTGGTGAAAGGAGACCAGGATCACAGCCAGAGTGTGAAATTCGCTTGGGTTTGGAAACCCCAGGCCACTCATAAGCCAGTATTTCTTGTAACAGTTCCAGAAAAATAGCTCTTTAAAAACACCATCTCCATCATCAGGGAAACGTGTATTTCTGGCTACTTCAATGTTGGTTACAATTTCTCTAAGTGCACCTGAACATAGTAATCAGTGGTCAATTTTGCCTTACATCATGCTGCCTAGTGATCAGCTGTCTTTCGAGTTCAGCAGGTTTGCAGGAGTTAAACATTTACAAGTTAATGGTAAGTCAAATTTATAATTCAGAAGTCAGAAAAAGACAAAAGCATTTTCACATGGACCTAGAAGAATCTGCCATTTTGTGAAAGGGCGCTACATGGTAAAGACCTGACCAGGCTTCCAGAGTTGCACACAAGCCATGATCAACAGCCAGAAAGAAGATGCAGGTCACCAGATCAGCAAATGGAAAGACTTTCTTTCTGCCAACAACCTGAGTGACCTTGGGATAGAACACTGAGCTTCAAGTAAGAACACACAGCAGGTAACAGCTTAAACTTGGCTTTGTGAGAACCTATGAAGAAGCCCAGACTAACCTCTGACCAGATTTCTGCAGCACACAAATTGTGAGATAGCTATTTTGTGTGATTATCTAAGACAATAGGTGGTATGGATTGAATTCTGTCCTTCCAAAAGATATGATAAAATCCTACTCCCTGGTACTTGGTGATCTTATTGGGAAATAGGGTCTTTGCAAGTGTAATCAAGTTGAGATAAGGACCTTGGGGTGAATTATAATTCTGCATCACTGCTGTCCTTTCAAAGGAGAAATTCGGATACAGGAGCACACAGAGAGGTATATCAGGTAAGAAAATAGACGTGGAGAGATTTATGTAAGATACAGGTGCACACAGAGAAGTATATCAGTAAGAAAACAGACATAGAGAGATTTATATGAGGGTGAGACAGAGTCTAAAATGCTGCAGATGTATAGCAAGACCCCCAAAGATTTCTAGTAACATACCAGAAGCCAAGAAAAGGCAAGAGACGATTCCCTTATACAAATTTCAGACAGATGACCAACTGACACTTAGATTTCAGACTTCTAGATTTTTAATTATGAGATAGTATATTTCCTTTTTAAGCCACCCACTTTGTGGTACTTTGTTAAAGAAGTGCTAGGAATTAATACAGTAAGTTTGTGTTAATTTTTTACAATGCAGTAGAAGAAAAATTCTGTAGATTTTCTGGAGCATTCAGATATAAATTCAATTATTCTTTCATCATTTTTTTCACAATTTTAGAACAGCTTTTCTTAATTATATGGAGAATTTTTGATATTTTAATGCATTGTTTTAAATTTGTTAATCATGTTTGATATCTACAATTATTTTCAAACTCAGTTACTTAGGAAAGGTCTATTTTAGCTCACAGTTTGTAGAAATATCAGTCCCTAGCTACAAATCAAGGCTGCATGGTAAAGGAGAAACAGTCCATGGCAGAGCAGGCAAGGGGAAGCAAAGCAAAAGCAGAAAGCCTGCTTTTTTCTCTGTCCCTTTACATTCAATTCAGGCTACAAATCTGTTGGTTGATGGAACCCATATCCAGGGTGGGCCTTCTATTATCCACATTCTGAATTATGCTAGATCAATTAAGTTATCATACACTTTAATCCCAGTATCACACAACCATTATCTAGCAACCTCCAAGAAGCCCCATCAATGAGTGCATGAGGCTTTGGTGGGACATCTAGGTGCAAAACATAGAATTACTATGTCTTTCTTTCATTCTGAGAAATCCTTATTTTTTCGGCAAAATCTTACATTGTCTTTTCCTTAAGAAGTATGTACACTTCCATCCCTTGATCTGAAATCTTAGAAATTATTTATTTTGTTTTTTTCACTATGAATACTACTTATTTATGTTTTATAGGTATACAAGCTATGTCACACTATTAATATTAATAGGAAAATATATACAAGCTTCATATCCTACTTAAGATTTAGAATGCTAACATTAAACTTAAAATCTCTTTCACAGCTCCACAAATATTGGTTTGGTGGAGTTTCAAGTATTTTCTGAGAGGACACTCTTTTTATACAACTAAGTAGAAAGAATAGTTCTCAAATTTCATACCATAGTAGGTGATTGTAGTTTACATGAAGGTCGAGAATTGAGGTTTTCTAAGGTTCCAAACATAAAGAACATAAAGCAGTGGAAATGCCAGTTACTCTTATGTGACCACCACACACTGTTTACATATTAAATTATCATATTGTGCCTCATAACTATGTGTCATTACTGTGTGTCAATTAAAAAGGAGAATAAAATTTTGAGAAAAGGGAACTGGAGAACACAGACAATTTCATGGTCTATTTGAACACGGTATGTTCTTACTCAGTATTAGAATCTCTAACTTTACACTTGGCCTTCTTAGGTTGTAATTGCCAAGTCTCTCTTCTTTTAGGGGAAAAAATAAAACCAGCAGGCAGATTATTCTCATTTTATGATTTCCAATCTGTTTAATCTTTTTTTTTAAATAGATGTCAGAGATTATCTAAAACTCTTGTGTTTTCTTTCTTGGCTCAAACTATCAGTTCTATCCTATTTCAGTAGACTATTTTCCTTGCTTCTTTTATTTTGATTAATTCATTGCTTGATTGATTTCATAGTCCTGGGGGTGGACTGACCTCATGGCCTTCACACTGAGCTATATCCCTGGCCCTTTTTCTTTTTCATTTTAAAACAGGATCTCTCTAGGCCACTAAGTTCCCCAGGCTAGCCAATTGCTTGAGACTTGGGGTCCCCCTCCCTCAGCTTCCCAGAGTTGTAGGATTTCATGCATGAACTGCCCCTCCAGCTTACTGTTCCATTTTTGCGTGTGTGTGTGTGTGTGCGTGTGTGTGTGTGTGTTTGTAAACTATTGGTTGAAGCTTCATTCAAGCAATTAAAATAGCAGGTGGGTTTTGTTTACCATGCATGAGAAATTTTAGAAACATGTAAATTTCTTTACATGAACATGAAAAATAATCACTTACAAGCTTTGTCTCTTTCAATGCCCACTGTAGTCATTTTCATTACATGTCTTGCCCACAAATTATAAGGTAGATACTAAATCTTGGAATATCAATCTAAGATCATAAAACAGGGGAAACATCAAACTATCTCAAGTCTTCACTGTGTATTGAATGATTTGTTACAAGTCATTTATACCACTCTCAAACTCATTAAGAATTAAGAGGACTATAAATTGAGTGTAAAAACAACTACATTATTATTTAAAATTCAGTTTCAGTGTAGATTTTCTGTGCAAATTTTGTCTATTTCTCTATACCTTTCATCAAGTATAGATTTTGATATCCTTAATATGTGTATGTAAATTATTTTTATTTTAATGATTTCATACTATTTTAAATGTTCATCCATGTCTTCTGTGTCTATCTAATCCATTGTTTCTACCTTGGGGCAGAGAACTCCATGTTGTACTTATATCATGCTAACCTACCCTCTCAGAAGTCAGAGACACTGATATTGTCTCTATCTTCCTGGAACCACAGAAAATTCTTTGAGAAATACTGTAATGTACGTCCTTATTGACCTATATGAGAAGTTTAGCTGGAGAGGATGGGAGAATATACACACTCACCAGCACAATGACTAAAAGACACTTGAGTCAAGCACACAGATACAAAGAGATAATCTACCATTGAAGAATGGAGACCTCAGACCCTCAGAAGAATCTGGGAGAGAACCATAAATCATTTCATGTACTTCAGAGCTGTCACTGCACTCTTTCACATGAAATTGGTATGCTCTCTCAAATAGAGCTCCCAAACTGTTATAGTTTCAGAAATTTCAGTGACAGTTGGATTTGTAATATTTCTCTAAATAGCACCTGCCATGAATTGTTTGCCATTCCCTTGAATCTTTTTGAGGGACCTAGCAAAATTGCAGGGGATACCCCAGTTTCTCTACCTCTTTGGCAGAAGAGGAAATGTCATTTCTCTCCCAAACCTCCAGTCTCAGCAATTTCATAAGTGTGGGATCAAGACCACCCAGTTGGCAGCATAAAAGGACAGAACAGGACACAATACTTTTCCTCAGAGAGTTAACCAAATACAAGAAGTAGACTGTAAACTCTGCCATTTACCAGCCAACTGCAAGACCATATTAGTGGGAGTTTTCAATTGTGTCCCCATCTGATTTAGGTCCCATTGGTGGAGGGGAGGGGAATACTTTTAAACACCATTTTCTTCCAGGATAGCACGTGTTTCTAGAATTTCCATCTTAAGTAGAAGCTAGGCATAAATGTGTCTGTTTTCTGAAAACACAGTGATTTTCTCCTTAGGGGTGTTCACAAGCAACTTGCAAGTAGATTATGTAGCTCTGATTTGATTAAGGAGATTTCTCTAAAATGAGAAGTATATTTGTGCATGCTGCAAGCAGTATTCCTATAATAGAAGCCACTGAATTAAGAAAGTTGACACAAAATTTGTCCCTAATTTTAACTGGTGACCACTGGTACCCCTGAATTGTGAGAGGTACACAGGTCAGCTTCGACCCCCTAGTTAAACATTATTGTGCTTCCCCAGACTCTTCTGTAGCCCAAAATGAAGGCAGCAGCAGGATTAATATATTCTGCTCTCTCTGGATTAATGACTTAAATCAGGTTTAAAGGTCAACAAAAAAGTTGAGGAAATATCTTTTCTTTAAGTGAACCACATTAGTTTGTAGGATTTTTTTCAGTAAATTGAGACTGGGACTCTGTGGGGGATGGGTCGAAGATGCACAGTACAGGTTGACAGTTCCCCCTGCTGGTCTATTTTTTTTGTTTGTTTGTTTGTTTGTGACAGGAAAAGACTACATGGAAATAATAGAATATTGTTGAGAGATATTTCTCTAGGAGTCTTTCACACTTTTGCATTTATTATGAGTGAAGAAATTGATGGTTTTTGTTTAATCTCCCTTTTCAAGCACATTTGTATAGCAAACAACATTGGAAGATAGATTATGATGGTTAAAATTATGTATCAAATTGACTGGACTAAGGGAGACTCATATAGCTGATGAAACATTCCTTCTGGAAATGTTATGCCTGTCTGTTTACAAAGTGATCTACAAAACAAGCAAACAAACAGAAAACAAAGCTCCTAGTTTTAAGTGGACTCCAGAATAAGAGGGCTCTGCAACAAGTCCAGGTAGCTGTGAAAGCTGTCTTCCGATTGTGGCAAGTGATCCAGCACATCTATTAGTGGCTGATAGGAATGTCTGGAGCCTTTGACAAGCCTTTATAGGTAAAATGGTCAGATTACAGATTACATCTGTAATCCCAGCACTTGGGAGATGCAGGCAGGAGGATCACAAATTCGAGGCCAGCCTGAGCTACATAGAAAGACCCTGTCTTAAAAACTCCCCTCTCCCCCAAAAAAGGAAAAATGAAGTATCAACTTTCAGGATTTTAAAGCAAGGCCTATTACTATCATACATGGCTAGTCTCTTTTTGAGATGTAGTTGTTGGCGTGCTACTGAGTCAAGGTAGAAACTGAATACTTGTCCATTAGCCACCTCGTTATGATGACACCTGAGCTTTTCACTATGAGCAGAGTGCAGGTGATTATATACTGATACTCGTCTGGACAGTCAGCAATGTGGAAGGACCATGATTTAAAAATTGGTGACAAAGAATGTGGAGAAGACATATGTGGAAAGACATCCCTCTATAAATGGCCAAAAAAATGTGAAAATTTCAGTATGCCATCTGAATGCTCACCAAAGGGTGACTCAGAATAGGAGGAATTTAATAATCAAGTAGATTGAATAATACATTCTATGGATACCAGTCAACCATTCCCCCACTCTCTAAGCCACTGACTAATAGGCTTATGAGCAAAGTCTCCATGTTGGCAGGGATGGAGGTTATACGTGGGCTCAACAATGTGGACTTCTGCTTTCCAAGGGCAGCTCGCATACAGTCATGGCTTATGCTGTCTCACATAGATAGTGTCTCCTCTCTGGAGTAAAGGGTGGGCCTTTGGAGTATATGGGGAACTTTTCAGTACAATGACAAGATTGTCTATCCCCGGAACGAAGCTTGGGCAAGTTTGCCTGCAGGGCCTTCTAAGGAATTTCGGTTTCCTAAATTCAGGGTTACTGAATTGTAAAGCAAGTACACTGTGTATTCAACAGTCATTGTGCCTTCTGCTGCTTCAGATGGAGGATTAGAACCTAAGTAGACTAACACAAACATAACATTCACATAGTTTTCTGTGTTTTGAGTAATAAATGTGTTGTCTGTAAGCCTGATGTCGCAGGTCATGTTCTAGCTTCCTTGATGTTAAGGTGCTAACTTACAAAAAGGCAAAACAGCTCATGATAATTTAACAGATTCCCACAAAGAAATACTCCTTGTATGTCTATTTTCTCACTTCTACTACAGATTTAATTCATTTTTAAAAAGATTATAAACTTTAATGGCAATTTTGTAAACATAAATTATATTGAATAATTTCTATTCTACTGCTAAAGAATAAAAGTTCTTACTTCAATAGGGTTTTACCCCATTGAAAAAGTATCTTCATGTGCTATTTTACAAAAACAAAAGAAAAAGTAAACCCAAAGTTTCTGTTTTACTGGCAGAATATTATTTTCCATAGTTATTTAATGTATTTATTTCAAGTTCTACTATCAATTTCTTTAATATTTTAGAAAGTACAGTGAGGATTCAGCATAAACAGTTTTACATTCTGTGGCACTATCTCTTAGTATTCAAATCACTCAGGAGCATTTCAAAGATTCATCATTTTTTCAAATCAGTAGACAGTACTGTTTGAGAAAGAAGCTTCTCTTTTCTGTGATCATTTACATATATTTACTCAATGAATATTAAATCAACACAACATGGCTAATTTACAGCTATAAAAACAGTCTATTCAAAGAATGTTAATAACTCACTCATAGAAGAAATTACTTGTTTCTTAGTCCTTATGCTCTTCCTTATGTTGTTTCAGGAATTGTCTGAAACTGTGATGAATCATATAGTTGTCATATTACTTTGCTTGTTGATATTTTAATAGATGAAAAAGACACAAACAAGTTGCCTTAAATTAAACAAAATTTTGTAGTTTTGAATAAAAAAACACTTCATAGATATCATCACACCATGAACTAGATACATAAGCATTTAAGCACCAGATTACAATAACTTTGAATTTCCCTCAAATAGGATGATGTCAGTAAAATCAGTACTGGCTGTTATTATTACTCTAAGATTATGTTTAAGCATAAAAACACAGCATATTCATTGTATAAATTTTTCATACTTTTCAATTGCAATTCATTTAATTGGACATAAAGTTTTTGTCAATCAATTATGTTATTTGTCAATTTGTATGTCATAAATATAGAAAATTATTTAGGCAATTTTTATTTTTCTATCTGAAGAGATGGCACAATGACGCACCCAACTTCATATAACACTACTAGACATGAAAGGTCAGATAAACACCAACATATTTATAATAGGGGACCACAGTATCCTTCTGTCACAAATAGGCAGGTTGTCTAGACAAAAAAAAAAAATCAGTGTTGAATGAATCTTTCAAAATAGACCTAACAGATATTTACAGTGTTCCCTCCAACAAAAACAGAATGCACTTTCTTCTCAAGAGAACATGAGATTTTCTGAAAAATAGACCATATGTTAGCTCATAGAGCATACTTAAGTAAATGCAAAAGATTTGAAAATCATCCTATATATAATTTCAGATCATAATGCAATGAAGCTAGAAATCAATGGCAAAAGAAATGCAGAAATATGCAAACCCATGAAAATTAAACAATACCCTCTCGAATAATCAGTGGATCATAGGCAAAAAAATCAAGAAAGAAAGTAGTTCTTAGAATCAAACAATAACACCAGTACAACATACCGGTACCTATAGGACATAATGAAATCAGTACTAGAAGGGAAATTATAGCTGTGAATGCCTACCTAAGAAAAATAGAGCAAGTCCAAATAACCTAGTGATACACCAGGAAAAAAAAGATGTAAGTACAAAACTATGTACACAAAAGGAAATTATATAGATCAGAGCAGAAATTAATTAAATTGAGACTAAATAAAACACAAAGAATCGAATGAAAGAGCTGAATCTTTGATAGAATAAAGGAAATGAACAAATCTCCAATAAAAGGAATGAAAAGGACCCAAATCAATGTAATTAGAAATGTAAAAGGTGAAATTGCAACAGACATTGCTGAAATCTAAATTGTTAGTAACCACTTTGAGGACCTGTACTCTAAAAAAGTGCCCAATTCAGAAGAAATGAATAGATTTCCAGATATAAATGAGTCACCAAAATTGAACCAAGAAGATGTAAAAATTCTAAGCCATTCAATAACAGACAATAAAATTAAAGAAATATTAAAAAAAATACCCACTAAGAAAAACCCAGAACATGATGTATTCACTGTCAAATTTTACATGAACTTTAAAGATGATCTAATACCAATACTTTTCAAACTCTTTAATGAAACTGAAAGGAAAGAGTCTCCCAAAGTCATTTCAGGGATTCCAAGCCCAGGAAAGGGCCCACCCAAAAAAGAGAATTACAAGTCAGTCTCTTTCATGAAAATAGATACAAAACTTCTCAACAGAACATTGCCAAACACAATGCAACAAATCATCAAAAAGATCATACATTATCACCAAGTAGGATTCATCCACGAGATGTAATACACAAACCAACAAATATGTCACATAAACAGAAACAATGAGAAAAATCATATGATCATCTCAATTGACCCAGAAAAAGCCTTTGACCAAATTCAGCATCCATTCATTAAAAAAAAACCCTGAAGATCATAAGTAAGGGAGGAATTTATCTCAGTATAATAAAAGCCTGATTTATGAAAAACAACTGTCAACATTATATTACATAGTGAGAAGCTAAAAGCTTTTAAAATATCAAAAGCATTTTTACAGAGCTAGACAAAACTATCTTAAAATTCTTATAGAACCAAAATGAGACCCAGAATAGTAAAAGCAATTCTTGGTAACAATACCAAAGCAGGAAGTGTCACAAGTCCACATTTGAGGTTATATTACAAAGCTACAGTGACAAAAACAGCATGGTATTTGAAAAAGAAAAACAGAAATAGGAATCAATGGGACAGAATAGAAATAATTTCACATTCAACTACCTGACCTTTCACAAAGTGGCTAAAATCACAAGCTAGAGAAAAGATAACCTCTTTAACAAATGGTGCTGGGAAAAATGTCTATCCACTTGCAGAAGATTGAATCAAAAGCTATATTTATTGCCTGGTACTACATTAAAATCAAAATGGACCAAGGATCTGAGTGCTAAAACAGAAAATATTAATTGGTGGAAGATAAAATAGTCAAACTCTTGAAGACATAAGCAGCAACAAAGATTTTTCTGAACAAAATACAGTTGCACAAGAAATAATAACATGTATCAACAAATTAAATCATGTCAAATTAAAAGCTTCTGCATAGGAAAAGGAATAACCAGTAGAGCAAAGAGACAACTGACAGAATGGGAAAAAGATTTTGTCAGTTATTTGCTTGATAGAGGACTTATATCTAAAATATATAAAGAACAAAAAAAAAAGACCCTCCAAATAAATAAAAAGCCCAATAAAAATGAGCAACTGGAATGAGAAGACACTTTTCAGAAGAAGTACCACGACCAATAGATACATGAATAAATGTTCAATTTCATTGACCATTAGAAAAATGCAAATTAAAACAACACAAAGATTCCATATTACTACAGAAAGAATGGCTACCATCTTCAAACAAATAATAGCAAATGGTGGTGACACTGTGGGGGTGGGGGAGATTAGAATCCTTCACCGTTGTGACTGCTAATGTAAACTAGTACAACCATTATGGAAAAGAGAAGGGAGAATCCTTAAAAAGTTAAAAGTAGCAATTCTATTTGACCCAGCTATTCCTTTTCTAAGAGCCTTCCTGAAAGAGTTAAAGGAATTATATTATAATGATACATGCAAATCCATATGTATAGCCACCAAACTCACAATAATTTAATCTTGAAAGCAGCCTATCTGTCCATCAATAGATGAATGGATAAAGGAAATAGGGTATTTATACACAGTATAGTATTACTGAACATTATAAAGGGCTAAATTTAAGTCATTTATAGGAAAACCAATGCACTGGAGACAATAATGTTACAGGAAATAAATCAGACACACAAGTTTAAATATCCCATGGTTTCATTTATATGAAAAACCCAAAATATAA
>RJWT010040121.1:0-12545 GCA_004365215.1 Cuniculus paca
GATAAGATGAGATATTCCTGGGGAGAGGCAAAAGTCATGAATTCTAGGGGCATGGTGTAGTCAGGGTCTGCAAGGGAAAAGATTTAATACAGGACACATAATTAATAGGGTTATATTAAAGCATTCACCCAAAAAGTCAAATGCAGAGGAATTCAGGAGATCTGTCCACATGCTAGAGAGCAAAATAATTCAGCTGAGGGTCTAGATCCCATGGCAATGTGCTGCATGAGACCAGCTGAAGACCTAGAGCCTGTGGCAATGTCTCATGCAAATCTGTATCAAGGATCTGCACTGCTAAGGCCCAAAGGTCAGCGGTGGAAGTTAGAAAACCTGTGTCAGTGGGGCAAAGGATCTGTGCTAGCAGGCTGAGGGATCTGCACTGAAGCCAGGAAGTGTTGCTCAAGGTAAGGACCAACACTTTCCTGAAGAGAACTGCAGCCATCCTCGGTGGCAGTGAGGACCCAAGCTTCTCCAATGATGAGAACAGCTGAGTCTATATCATAAAAACCAGCATGATAAGTTTCTTCAGGAGAATCAACAGTACAGCATCTTTCCCTCCAGTTCTCTTTTTATGCTGTTGGCAACAATCCTCAGTTGGGCTATCCACACTCAGCATCATGCTAATTCCGTTCAGCTGGGTGTTACAAAATGACCATTAGCTAATGCACCAGAGGGCTTTCCATGGTGTATTCAAGCTGGTCCTTAAAAATTACTGTTCTGGGCTGGGGAATAGCTCAGTGGCACACTGCCTGCCTGGCAAATGCATGGTCAATTGCTGGTATCAAAAACAATGACAACAACAACAGCAACAAACTCTTCTCACCTGCAAAGTTTTCAGAACAGGCAATTTACAGTGTGTGGTTATGTGTATAATTGTTTTCCATAGTAGCCATGCTGCATTAGCCACTTTATGCCCTATGTCCCTATTATCTCCCCTTACTGTTCCTACATTCCCTCCTCTGACTATCATTCTACTGCAGTAGGATAAAGAGAAAGACAATGACTACTCTGGTGTCTCCATGCTGGCTAGGGGTAATATGGGGATTCTAAGCAGGTGATGTCAGTCAAGAAGGGAAGGTCTGGGTGGCTGTGGTGAAATGAAGCTAGTAGGTCCATGGCAGGTTATATTTGTAAGACCATCTGCATTTTTATAGCATTGATGTGCTTTGAAATGAAGTGAGTAAGACAGTTAAGCACTATTAAAAACAGAAGTATCAGTAGAGAAGGCAGTCACGCTATTATTAGAAAAGGACATCACTATACTATGTGCTCTCAAAGAAGAACCACCAACCAGAAGCCTGTAAGGGGCAGTCTCCAATGTCAGGCTGTCAGTTCAGTTGCTTGCTGAGGTTCAGAGGCCCATCTGTGTGATTAGTTGGTGTTTGACAACCTCTAGATGAAAACAGACAAAGCATACCAAGAGGTTAAATCACATATGACAAGTATGAGCACAATGGAGGACAATCACCCACTCCAAACTAAATCTCTGTAAAATATTAGCAGATAAAGTTGTAAAGTGGTATAGAGAAAACTGGAGATAGGGGCAGTATAACATTTTAACATAATAATTACAACAACATTTTTCTTGGTTATTTTTCTTTCATTGCTGAGACAAAATACCTGATGTCCCAAATTAAGAAAGGAAAGGTTTATTTAGTTCACAGTTTGTAGATGTTTCAGTCCATAATCAGCTGGCTCCAAAGCAGAGTGTCATGGCAGAGGGGCAATAGTTCATGGTGGTAGAAGATAACAAAAGCAGCAAGAGTAAAAAGTGGGGGGAGAGCAAGCCTCTTTTCCTCCCTTATATTGTAAGTAGGCTACTTGCCCTCTGGTGGATGTAGCACTCAAGTCATCTCTGAGCCCTCCTGTTGCACAGACCAGAATGTCTGCAAAATGAGGACTTTGGCCCCCTTCTGAGTCACTTAGTTAAACTTCTAAACTTCTCAAGTTGACCATTACAACATCTTGAAGTATAAACAGCCACCATTACAACATATTGAAGTATAAACAGCCACCCCAGGACATGTTCTCTACATCCTAGATTGTAGAACTCCTGAGTTAGTTAAGCATCTAAATTTCTCAAGTTGACCCAATGTATCAACTGCTACAACATTGTTATATTAAAACTATACATTTTGTTCTTATTATTTCTGAAATGTATTCAAGAGGTTTTATTAGTACAGAACAACCTCTCATTCAGTCCTAGCCAACTTAATCTAATTACAAGATATTAAATGACATAAACTTACCCAATGATATAATGTTTTAATGGAATATTACTTAAGAAGGATGTATTGCTTTTTCTCAGGTAATTCATTAATCAAACCCATTTTTATATCATTTTGACTGATAGGTACCCTGAGCAGAAACATGCCATTAATCCTAAAGGTACCTTTTGTCTCTATTTATACTGATTAAATACTGATAAGCAAAATCTGAAAAGAAATCTTAAGAGAAAGTAGGTCCTCAAATCAGGCCTTGGACTGTTGAACCTCTACCAGTATTTTGAGGGGCAAGGTTATAAAACCTCCCACAGTTGAACCAAATAAAGGACTTGTCTAACTTTGTCCTATCTATGAGTCAAACAGATTTTGATGTCCTTATACAAAATATCTGGAATTTCTGGTCATGACAAATCAAATCAAAGGGAGTAAATTTTTTTGTCTAAACTAAATGGGTGTGGAAAATCTAAACAATCAAATTTACAGTCAAAATTGCCTACTGGTAGCCTGACAGAAGGAATCGCTAGCCATGGGAAACTTTTCCATAATAATAATTTGTCCCTGTGTGTGAAGGAACGAAGTTAGAAATAGTCTGAAAGAAATGTCCTAAAGTCCTTGTTTCCACTAAGCTGGTAGAAATGAAATTTCTGAGGTGGGCAGCTTAATTTAGCAATTGTCTGGTTCTTCATTTGTAAGATACAGAGTAACAGTTGCTAGAAAGAAGTTAAAGACCTAGATCTCTAGACAGAGAGCACATTTGGAGATGAGCCAAGACTTCTGATTCTTCTCCCTATATCCACTGGCCTATAGATGGGTCTAACACTTACTCATGACCAAGGTGATACTTCTGGGCAATAGGTGTTCCAGCAGTTAAATGAGCCTGCCATCATTTAGCACAATGAGGTGAAGGTTCGCTATGACACCACTATGGTTGGAACTGGCACTCATTGATCCCATCCCAAGGATCTTCTATCATTTAACACAAGAGGCCCAGCCAGAAGAATTCCATTGTGATAGTCTTGGTAGGGAGTTTCTCTGGTAAGTGAGCCAAGAAGAGGATGAGTGTTCTTCATTCACTACCATTTAGGCTAGGTGTAATGGCAGTGTCTAGGGGATCTTTGGTGGTCTTTCCAATACTGGGGATTTTGGTGCCAAATGTTCCATCAGACAGGGGTCTGGAGACCTAGGGGGTCTCCATTGCATGACCTCCATTCTTCAGACCCATGTCCTCACTCTAATGATGAATGAGAGTAGGGCAAGGGCAACTCAAACCCAAAGATCTCTCTGGTGCAGCAAGAAGCATTCAGAAATAATACTGTGAAGCAGAGGTTTATTTATAAGATGTTGGAGGTGGAGGTAAAGCTGCTGAGCCACGACTGACATGTGAGCTTCTCAACATGAGATCTTTGCTCTGTCCATGCTTATAGGGGTTCTAAAACAATTAGGGTCTTAGAATTTGTTGCTGGGGTGAGTTTAGGGTTATGAAATTGTCACTGATTGGTGTGTTCTAGCTGATCAGGGCCTTAGCTTTTGTTTCTAGGGTGAGATGTTGCTGGGGTAAGATAAGGATCATGAGTATCAGAGCTTTCCAAAAATGTATGCAAGCTGGTCCTTAAAAATAACTATTCCATGCCTGCAAAGGGTTCAGAAAGGGCAATTTCCAGTAAGTGGGTGGTCATTTCTATAACTGTCTGTCATGTCAGCCATGCCACATTAACCACTTTATGCCACTCTATGTCCTTGCCTGTCTCCCCTTCTTTACTTCCCTAGAAATGTGTGTTGAACTTTGTCAAGTGCTTTTTCTGTGTCTACTGAGATGATTATATACGTTTTTGTGCTTGCAAAAAACACATGACTCTATATGTTTTTTGTGTATTACAATTATTGATTTGTGTATGTTGAACCATTCTTGCATTCTGGGAATGAGTCCTACCAGGTCATGGTGTATAATCTTCTCGATGATTTTCTGCAGTTTGTTTGCCAGTATCTTACTGAGGAGTTTTGCATCTATGTTCATTAAGCATAGTGGTCTGTAGCTGTCTTTTTTGGTTGGACTCATCTCTGGTTTTAGTATAAGAGAAATGCTTGCTTCCAGGCATGACTTTGAGAGTCTCACTTCATTAAAGAGTTGATGTCATTAAAGAGTTTCAAGAGTAGAGGCATGAGATCTTCCCTAAATTTCTTGTAGAATTCAGCAAGAATTCTACAAGGAGGAATACATATGTGAGGACCTGGGATTTTCTTTGTTGGTAGTTTTTTAAAATTACTTTTTCAATTTGACTGGCTGATATTGGGTTATTTAGAATTTTTATATCTTCTTGATTGAGCTTTGGTAATTCATATGTGTCTAGGAATATCTATTTCTTTATAATTTTCCATCCTATTAGAATATAGGTTCTTGAAGTAGGTATTAACGATCTGAATTTCTGCTGGATCCATTGAGATTTTACCCTTTTTATTCCTAATTGCATGGGTTTTGGGTTTTTCTTTGCTTTTTTTGATAAGGTTGGCTAAAGGTTTTTCTATTTTACTTAATCTTTTAAAGAACCAAATCTTTGATTCATTAATACTTTGTATTGTTTTCTTTGTCTCAAGTGCATTAATTTCTGTTGTGATCTTTATAATTTCTTACTTCATCAGTGGTTTGTATTTAATTTGCTCTTCATTTTCTAGAAGCTTGAGGTTCAGAATAAAGTTATTTATTTGAACTCATTCTGTTTTTCTGATGTGGGAATTCACCACTATAAATTTTTCTCACAGGACTGCTTTCTTTGTGTTTCATAACTTCTGGTATTTACTATTGGCACTACCATTTATTTGTAGAATGGGATTTCTTATTTAACTTCATCTAAGTTGGTTGTTCAGGAGGATGTTATTTATATTTCCATGTGTTTACATAGTTTTCATGTTTTTTTTTCAATTGAAGAATCTCACAGAACTATAGAAAAGAATTCTAAAATTCATATGGAACCAGAAGAGACCTAAAAGAGCAAGCAAAAGCAATTCTAGGCAACAATGGTAAGGCAAGGAGCATCAAAATCCCTAATTTGAAGTTATGCTACAAAGCTACTGTGATAAAAGCAGCATAATACTGGCAATCAAAAACAAAAATAAAAACAAAAAACAGAACAGACCCAAGGATCACTTAATCTGATGACAGATAGAATGGGTAAAACTCTAGAAGACATTGGTGCAGGCAAAGACTTTATAAATAAAATTGATTGCACAAAAACTATTACAAAGAATTAACAACTGGAATCACATCAAATTGAAAAGTTTCTGTACAGTACAAGAAATGCACAGAGTGAAGAAACAGCCCACAGAATGAGAAAATTTTTTTTACTAACTATTCCTCAGACAAAGGACTACATCTAGAATATATAAAGAGCTAAAAAAAATCAGAACTCCAAATCTAAAGACTCAATCCAAAAATAATCATCTGAAATGAATAGACACTTCTCAGATGAAGAAGTGTCAACAACAAATAAATGTTTGAAAACATATTCAACATCATTGGCCAGTTGTAAGATGCAAATTAAAACCACATTGAGATTTCATCTCACTCCAGAAAGAGTAGCTGTCATTAAGAAATCAATCAAAAACAAATGCTTGTGAGACTGTCAGGAAAAAGCAATCCTTTTCTGTTGCTGGTGGGAGTGTAAACTGGTACAACCAGTCCAGAAGTTACTATGGAGATTTCTCAAATAAATACAATTAGAGGTACTGTTTGACTCAGGTATTTCTCTTCACAGTATCTTTCCAAAAGAGTTAAAATCATATCACAGTAATATATACATAACTATGTTTATAGTAGCACATTTCTAATAGCTGAATCTTGGAAACAGCCCATAGGCCCATCAAAAAATGAATGGATAAAGAAAACATGGTTTTTATACAAATGGAATACTATTTTGCCATAATGAAGGTTAATCTGAATCATTTATAGGGATGCATCATTAAAGTGCATCATTCAGATGCACTTTGAGGCCATAATCTTAAGTGAGATAAATTAGATGCATAAGTTTAAATATCCCATTGTTTTTCTTATATGAGAAAAAGATCATAGCAGAAGATAGATATAGGGAAATATGAAAAAGGTGTTCAAGTGGGAAAGGGAACAAGGGGGAAGGGAGGTGGAAGAGTAGGGAGGAGAGAAGAAGAAAGAGAATAAAAGAAAAGTGGACACAAAGCTTGTGTCAATGGGGTTGAAGGGAGGGGAAGGGAATGGGAAAAATAAAAGTATTGAGGTATGTTATGTACAGGTACAGATTCCCTATGAAGAGTATGATCAATATGCATGACAATTATGTACTAAAGAAGAATGACATTAAAAAAATAAGATAACAGCTGGCTCAAAAAAAACCCCAACCAACCAAACAAACAAAAAAGCTCAGGAGACATTGGGGTGTTTTTAATCAGGCCCTCTCTGAGTTTCTTTAGGAAGGAGGGAAGATTTTTCTTGTCATCCTGGGTGATAGTTAACAATTTAGCATAGTTTAAAGGCTTGGAGTGAGTTTTCCTTTGGCCCTCAAGAGTATAGGCTTGGAAATGTTTGAGATTCTATAATTCACCTATGGGACAATCTGGGTCTCAATGAAGGCCTTTTTTTAGGAGGCTTCTTGATTCCCAGTTGGGCATTCAGGCCTATATTTCTCTTATTTCCTCTCTTACTCACCTTTTCAATTGGGCTGTGAGCTGTGGAGTCCAATAACTAAGCAAATTCATCTCTAAACCCCTTAGCTGCCTCTAAAACAGGCTGTTTTTCAGTGGTATTTGGAGTTTGTTTAATAGGAGCATCATATCTTTCCAGGTTAGGTCAAAATTCTGTGTGATTCCCAGCAAAGTGTAGACCTATCTATCTGGGTCATTGGAAAAGTTTCCCAAATCAGCCTTCATCTGTTTAAGATCTGTGAGGGAGAAGGGCACCTACATCTTGATTATGTCAAATTCCCCTCTGTTCATCCCCTATTAGAGGAGACAAGGGGAAGATACCACTTTATGGGAGGATGGAGTAAGACCTGGAGTACAAATTGATTCAACATGGGATAGTGTGGCTGATAGGAGGCTAGAAGAGCAGTTTGGCAGGTGAGAGTCATTGAAGTAGTGTTTGAGCAATGGAAAGAATGTGACTCAGAAGGGAGACAAAGGACTATAGTCAAGACCTCCAGAACTCAGAACCAAAGGGAGAGTAAAACATTTAGAGTACAGAAAAGATCTAACAAAAGCATTTTAACTTTTTGTTGCCCAAACATAAAACATAAACCTAGAAGATGCATGTGAGTTGTCTTGAACCTGGCAGAGCCTACAGTGCTCCATTCCATGACCAAGTTATCCTTACATGGGTATCTTTGAAACAGATGACCTAATAGCTTTTAAATATGTGACCCATGCCCACAAAAGTTCAGCCAGGCAATTATAAGACAACAAGATATAAGGTATTTCTTACTTCCTGGCCCAGCTTGCCAAGAAAGGGAGTCATGGTAGATAGATAAAAGCATTTCACTTCCCCTAACTTCTGCAGCAAGTTGGAGGAATGATATATCCATGGACCATAGGCCATAGAGAACCAAGAACACTGTTATAGTTTGTATCAGGGTGGCCCCCCAAGCCTCATGCAATCATGGAAATGGCTGAATCTAGCATTTGTGATTGGCTTGTTGTGTAGTGCTGGGACTGGCAGTGTGAGTGCTGCACCCACCCAAGGGCAGGGAGCTGGCATACAATATAAGAGAGGGAAGGAGGCATGCTTTCCTTTTTAGCCCTTTTGCTCTTGTTGCTTGTGGGTCACCATGAATGGCTGTCCCTCAGCCATGCCAACCTGCCTTAAAACCAGCTGAGTATGGACTGAAACCTCCAAAAACTGTAAGAAATAAACCTTTCCTTCCTTCCTGTTGGGCATCAGGTGTTTTGTCTCAACGGCAAGAGAAAAGTAACCAAGACAAGCACCAAGGACAGAGATCATTCCCTCAGCAGCAGAAGAATCAAACCAGAAAGGAAACCTGAGGCAAGACCAGGCTGACAGCCTCTCCACTTGTGTACACGGGGACCAGCTCAACCCACATCAGTGAAGCCTATTCCCCAAACCCTCAAGATAGGTAACTGTGCTAATCACCTTTAGTTGGTTGATAGGATTCCACTATTGTTTTGAGCAGAAAGACACAAAGTGAAAGCAAAAAGTGTTGGAAAGCATAGACCTTACTTATCTCCTCTTGAAATCTCAAATAGGCCTCCAAATATATTACTGGAACTCTGGGTCATGTCCCATGATGATGAAGAAGGAAACTGCAGGAAGGAGAAGGTAGGGTGCAAGCACATTTATTTAAATGATATAAACGCAAGAAAGTAAAAGATATAAACACAGGGAAGTAAAGCTCCAACTAGATGGGAGACAGTTGTGAGTAGGATAACCAAGAGGACTTTGCCTAGGAATTAAAGTGATAGAGAGTGGAGCTTGGGCTGTTGTGTAAACAATATAATCTCTACCCTATAGGAGACTACATTTTTTGGGGGGTCCAATCTATGAATGTTCACACAGTATCCATGCAGGGCACTTGTGCCCTTGAGCCAGTGGCTTATCTGACCATGCTCTGGATAGGTCCTAGGCAGCCAAAAACACCTGAAAGTATGATCCCTGGAAGGTGATGACCCAACAGACTCCATTTTGGGCTTCCTGACTATTTTAGGGCTGCATTCTTGCTACCTAATAGAATCCTAAACTCTTGTCTCACTAACCCTACTACAGCAATTCTCCATGTCTTCTTTATCCTCATTGTAAATGCCTTAGTTTAGATTCAAATCATTTCTCACATGGACTATTCCAATAAGTTACTAAATTTCTTCCAGCTTTATTTTCTCTCTCATATCAAAGCAATTCATCTTCATGTTGCTGTCAGGATACTCCCTTAAAATATCTTGGATCACTAATTTGTCCTGCTGGTCACTAGTTTGCCCTGCCTCACATATTACTTCTCCTTGTATTCATTTTCCTCCAGTGATCTTCTGGCAGTCTAGGAAGGCTTCCTGTTCTCTCATGCCTTGCTGCTTTGCAAGCACTTTCTTTATTTGGGGCATCCAATGAGGCATTTTTAATTATCTTTCTGAATGACTTTTTGCTACCTCTCCCAGGAAGCCATCCCTTTAAATCTCAGCCTTAATAAAGTTACCTTTCTCTTTGCTACTTCACACTACCTTAAATTTACAAGCTTTTGTGAAACTATCATAGTGCATTTTAACATTTACTTATCTCTTCCTGTTTTTTCTATTCCATTTTGGAGCAGAAACTGTGCCTTGTTGATTTTTTTGTCTATATTGCCTAGATAGGACCAGATACCAAGTAAGCTTCAGTAAATGTTTTTTTGAACAAACGGAAGCAGTCAAATAGAGTAAGAACAGATAAACGTCACTGATTTGGTTTGCTAAAGGTCTCTGATGACTTCGCAGAAAGGAAGGACAGTAAATATTTAGCATTCAAAGCCTGGGCACTGAGATCTCATACTGAAATAAGACCCGTCTCTACTTATTTTCTAAAGGATTTTTATTATAAAAATGAATTGTGGAGCAATTAGAGTGACAGAAAGATATAAGCAATTTGGATAAGCATGGCTTTTAGACACTAAAAAAACACAGTTGAATGAATTTACTTCGATAAATCCAGAGGAAAACCTTTGTAATCAGTCTGAAAACACCCAAGTCTTGTTTTCTTTACTGGGGAATAGTAAAATACAATTTAGCAGCTGAGTGATTTTTCATGTGACTAGACAGTACTTAATCTTTCAATCTTCAAGTTACATTAAAGTATATGTATAAAGCTGTGGATCCTGCATGACACGTTTATCCCTATAACCTTGGAGGCACAGAGTAGGGTGGCAGGAGAAGCTCATGGCAATGAGCTTCACTTTGCCTCATTTCCAGTAAGCCTACAGTACCCTCCTTTCAACACCCACTTACTTTTCTAGCAGATCCCTGCCTCAGATATAAAGCATAGACCAGAGAAGATACTATTGGCAACCCAGTGAATAATTCTAGCCAGAATCTAAAAGTTTTATGCAGCTTACACCCTTGTGTTAAAGAACTAGTAAATAATAACAAATAATTTTCCATTTCTAGTCACAAAACAAAGAGGAGCCTGGGTTAGGGCTGCTGGAAGTCTTGAAAGTGTTTGGGAATAAGTAGACCAGGTTGAAGATATACTTTCTTTCAAATTTTTTTAATTGTATATATTTTCAGTATGTAGTGGTTACATTCATTGTTGGGAGTTATTACATGTACAGAACACATCTTAATTCATTTTGCATTCCCTTTCCTTAACCTCCAACTCTTGGTCCCCTTTCCATTTACAAAATATTTATCTCTGCATTTCCTATTATCAATCCTTTATTTTAATTTTAATTATTTATGAATTGTGTTTCTCATATAAGAGAAACCATGTGATGCTTAACTTGTGTGATTCACTTAACATTATTTTCTCAAGGTGTACCCATTTTCCCAGGAGTGACTCAAATGTATCCTTCTTTATAGGAGAGGAGTGCTCCATTGTATATAAATACTACAATTTCTTTCTTTTTTGGTGGGGGTGGGTTGGGTCTTGCTATGTAGTTCATACTTGCATTGAACTCACTATGTAGCCCACGCTGACCTTCAGCTTATGGCAATTTTCCTGCCTCACCCACTCCATCAACAGGTTACAGGCTGTTGATGGGAATATTGGTTGTCTCCAGATTTAATTATTTGAGTCATGTTGCTACAAACATTGGTATATGTATGTAATTGTGGTATGATTTATTTAATTCTTTGAGGAAAATAAGTAGAAGAGGAATAGTTATTTCTTTCTTTTTCATTTTTGTTTTTTTGAGACAGGATTCCACTGTGTACTTCAGGCTGGCCTTGAAATCACTGTGTAACCCCTGGAACCTCTCAGTGTTGTTTTATTTTGCATATCTGTAATGGTTATAGATGTTTAACAGTTTTTCAAGTATTTATTGACCATTTATATTCATCCTTCTGAGAAGTGTGTATTCATTTAAGTTGACCACATTTTGATTGGGTCTTTTATTTTGGGGGCCTCTAATGTTTTTGAGTTCTTTATAAATTTAAGATATTAACCCTCTAAGAAATAACTGTCAAAATTTTTTTCTCATTTTGCGAGTTGTCACTTCTTTGTTTCCTTTTTTTGTGGAGAGCTTCTTAATTTGATGTAATTTCATTTGTTGATTCTTGACGTTACTTGTTGTGTAGTGGTTCTAGTCAGAAAGTCCTTGTGCATGACCATTGTCTTCAAGTATTTTATCTATTTCGTCTTTCAGTGGATTAAGTGTTTCTGTCTTTATATTTCTGATGCATTTTCATTTTATTTCATTAAATGATGAAAGATATAGGTCTGGAATCAATCTTCTTCATGTAGACAGTCAGTTTTCCCAGCACCATTTGCTAAAGAGTTTATCTTTGCTTCAGCATATATTTTTGGCTCTTTTGTCAAAGATCAGATGGCTAAATGTGCCTGGCGTTGTTTCTGCATGCTCTAGTGAGTTGCATTGATCCATATGTCTGTTTTTGTGCTAGTATCATGCTGTTTTCTAAAAAACAAAATCACTGTAACTTTGTAATATGAATTGAAATCTGGGATTGTGATGCCTCACATTTTGCTGCTGTTCCCCAGCATTGCTTTGGCCTTTTGGATCACTTTTGTTTCCGTATGAATTTTAGGATTGTTTTCTCTAGTTGTGTCAGGAATGCTGTTGGTATTTGGACTAACTGAATTAAATATATGTATAAGTTTTGGAAGCTAGCCCATTTTGACAATGTTGGTTCTGTTTATCCTGGAACAGGGCTATCTTTCCATTTTCTGGTGATTTTCTTGATCTTACAGCTTTCATTATTGAAGTCTTTCACATCCTTTATTAATACCTAAATATTTATTTTTTTCTGAATCTATTGTGAATGATATTATTTTTCTAGTTTGTTTCTTGGTGGGTTATTATTGGTGTACAGGATGATTATTTTTTTTTTGCATGTGTTGATTTTGTGTCCAGTAGTTTGCTAAATTTGTTTATTAGTTCTAAGTCATGATGAAATTTGTTGGGTCATATATGTAAAGGATTATGTTGTCTGTGAATAAGAATAGATTAATTTTTTTCCTTTCCTGTATGTATCCTTTTATTTTTTCTCTTGATTGTTTGCCCTAACATGTACTGTATTGAAGAAGAGTAATCATAGTGGGCATTCTTCTCTTGTTCCTCATTTTAGAGGAAAAGATTTCAGTTTTTCTCCATTTAATATGATATTGGCAGTAGGTTTGTCATAAATGACTCTTGGTGTGTTTTTTTT
>RJWT010040122.1:0-12544 GCA_004365215.1 Cuniculus paca
GTTTAGTGGTGCTGGAGATCAAACCCAGGGCCTTGTGCATTCAAAGCAAGAGCTCTGCACTGAGCCATATCCCAAGCCCCGGCTTTGTGTATTTAAAAATCTCCAGTCTTGCCAGGTGTGATGGTACACATGTAATCCTAGCACTGGGGAGGCTGAGGCAGGAGGATCTCTGCAAGTTTGAGGTCATCTGGGCTTGCATATTCAAACTGTGTAGTTTTGAGACCCTGTCTCAACTCAAAAAACAAACAAACAAAAAATGCAAAATAACTTTCAGTCTTGTTTTCAAAGGTGTCAGTAAAGCAAGGATGGTGGCACATGCCTGTAATCCCAGAATTTAGTGGGCAAAGATAGGATTGCTGTAAGTTGGAGGCTAGCCTGGGCTACATAGTGAGTTCAAAGCCAGCCTAAACTACAAAGTGAGACACCATTTTAAAAGAAAAACACCCCCCACCAAACCTCAAAAAAACAAAAACCAAAAGCACACAAAGGTGTCAGTAAAGAAACAATATATTTATATATCCTTCTGTGTCCTAATTATACATTTTGAAAACTATATGCAATCTAGTCTTCTTTACTTTTATCAGAATGAGTTAGTTTTTTGCTCTCCTCTGGGATCTAAGGAAAGATGGAAATGGGATCTTTAGAAATTCTTATGAGAATCAAGGGCAAGTATGATTATGTGCTGACAGAACCCTCTGGAGCTGGGTGTGAGCTGGTCACTTCAGGGCCTCATTGGGGCATAAGGCTGGTGCAGCTAAGAACATCTGAGAAGTCTTGGGAGCAGCCAGGAAAACCTACTATATTTTTGCAGGGCTTTTCAGAAAGTAGTATTGGTGCCTTATGGTGGGTGAGCTGCAGCTTCAGCATGACATTTAGAAAGTGTTTATTAGCCAGGCATGGTACATCCCTGTAATCCCAGCACTTCAGAGGCTGACACAGGAGTATCACCATAAGTTCAAGACTAGTCTGGACTACTATAGTAGTGAGTTCAAGGACACCCTGAGAGAGAGACAGACAGAGATAGAGACAGAAAGAGAGGGAGACAGAGAGAAATTGTTTATCAGGCTTTTCAGCATTGCTTCTCTTACCCTGTACTGAGTTAGTGTGAAATTTATTAGTAGCAAAAGGGAGGCCTAGGAATCTATTGCCTGTGCCATCTTGGCTTCTGATAGGCTGTACTTTGTTGAAGATGTGATTCATGTATGATTGCATAAATGGGGGTGATTTCTGTAGGGCAGCATCTGTTATTTCAGAGAACTTGTTTTGGTTTCTTTCCTCTCAGATTAGTTGGTATATTTCCACATGTGTAGTAGAAACCATAAAATTGATTGTAAGTTTTCTATTCTTTTTTGGGGGGGGAGTACTAGAAATTGAACTCAGGCCTGGCCTGGTGGTGCATGCCTGTAATCCCAGCACTCAGGAGGCTGAGGCAGGAGGATTGTTGTGATTCAAGACCAGCCTGGGCTACAAAGTGAGCTCAAGGCCAGCCTGAACTGCATAGCGAGACCCTGTCCCAAAAAAGCAAAAACAAAAACAAAAAAAGCAGTTGAACTCAGGGCCTTGCACTTGCTAGGCAGGTACTTGCACCACTGAGCTGTATCCCCAGCCTGTAAGTTTTCATATTAGAGTGATCCTGCTGTGCCCCCGCCATCCCTCAGAGTGATCTCTCTTCCATAGTGATCCTGTGTCCACTTGGGGAGTGCTGGCTTATCTGGATGGCTCTGGTTAATGATTCTTGGCTGGTTTACTGGCTCTACTAGATTTTTCAGGACTGCAGACTGTATTATTTTTCACTGCCTTACTTTTTTTCTGAAAGTCTCTGAATGGAGCATTTTGGGTTTGGAGAATTATGATTATCTCTACATCACCAGATACATGTAAGTTAATCTGTTCTCCAGACTATGCAGAAAATGAAGTTAAGATGGAGTTTTTAAAATGTATACTGTGGTTCATCCTTTGGTGACATATTAAGGGTCTACTCCTAGCTAATGATTTGTTTATTTCTGTAATATTTTTTGGGGGTGCCGGGAATTGAACTTAGGACCTCATACTTGCCAGGCAGGCACTACATCACTGGGCTAAATCCCTGGCCCTTGATGGTGATTTGTTTAAAAGTGTTTGGTCAGGGTTCAGATGAGCACCAGTCTTTGATGTTAGACGCTAAGTGTTGAGATTCTTGGGACTCTCAGGACAAGAGTGGGTTCATCCGGGTCCTAGGTTAGAGGACTCACAGGCACCAGCAGGGTCCTCTTGGAACGTCATGTGCTTTAGTGCTAAAGGTTTCATGAGATAAGAAGGGAGGCCTGTGATGAGGTACATTAGTGCCGTCATTTCCGAGAAATCAGCTAGTAGACTTATGGGCCCACTGTCAGGTGACAGGCAGGGACCCCAGAGGGAGGGATGATGGCTGCTATCTTTCTGAGGGAACATGGTGAAGGGGGTTTCTGGCTTGAGAGTCCTGTGCTGTTGTGGCAGTCAGTTGGGCCTGGGCTCACTGCATCTGACTTAATGTTGCAAGTGGCAGATGGTAATGAGAATGCCTTATGTGGTGGCTTGGTCCCTTCAGGGTCTCTTTCCCTGGTGGCTGTGCATGTAGATGGTTTGAATGCGTCTTGACCTCTGGGTGGGCAGCTGAGCACCCGCCCTCACATCCTGCTGAAGTCTCTGAAGAAAGCTGACCATGTTTCCATAGAGGTCCAGCCTCTCCTGCCTCCCTTCAAGGCTGCCTTCAGGGTCTATCTCTGCCCTCCTGTCAGCCCTGTCTGCAGTCTGCAGTTGTTCTTCTGACCAGAGGCCCAGTGCCCTTGCTCTTGCTGTCTTCCTTTCAGCTGCCTGTCCTCTGCTGTGTCTTGTATTTGTGTCTCTGAATGAAATCCTTCTTTGTTGCCTCTACTTTAGATCCTCTTGGCAAGGTCTTTCTGTCTTTTCCTGTCCAAGGCAATAACTCCTTGAAATAGGCTACTAAGAAGGAGCAGGGAGCAGGGATGGCCATTGAGGGAACTGCTCTGGTCAAGATACCACTTCTCCATTCTCCTAGTTCTGGCTCCAGCTTTTCTTACACCTTGTGTTCTCACATCCTGCTGGGGATGAGATCTGGCTGATCTCCTTTCCCTCCTTGCCTGGGCTTCTATGAGCATAGAGAGTTAAACCTTGGGGATAGCTGGGATTTTCAAATTAATGGATATCACCTTAGCACAGGTGGTGCCAGCCATGGCCCTGATGATTCTCTACTTGGAAATAGGCTTGCCTTAGGGTGAAACCACCCAGTCCCTTCCTATGGGGGGGGTCTCCTTCGTGGGTCTCTTGTACTCAGCCCACAGACTTCTCTCTAGCCAAATGCCTGCCCCACCCACCTCAGCTCCTTTTGTCCCTTTTCTTTCTCTTATTCCACATTTTGGAATTTTTGTACAACCACACATGGCATCCAGTTATATTTTTGTTTCATTTTGTAACTTTTTAAAATGGATGTTCATTTGAATCAGGATCTGTGAAAGTCCTTGTGTAGTGCTGAGTTGATGTGCTTCCCATGCCTCTCAGTGTAAAGTATCTTTCTTCCTTGAAAACAGCAGGTTGTTACACAGATTTAATGCAATTCTGATCAAAATTCCAACAGCATGTCTCACAGAATTAGAGAAAAAAATCCTTAAGTTCATTTGGAACTAGAAGAGACCTAGAATAGCAAGGGCAGTTCTGGATAACAAAGGCAAGGCAGGGGGCATCACAATTCCCAACTTGAAATCATACTATAAAGCTACTGTGATAAAAACAAAAAACAAAAAAACAGCATGGTACTAGCAAAAAACCAGACCCAAAGATCAATGGAACAGATTAGAAAATGCAGAAACAACTCTAGACAAGTTCAGTCATTCCCCCCCCCCCCCCGGCACCAGGGACTGAATTCACTACCTTGCGCTTGCCAGGTAGGCGCTTAGGCCACTGAGCTAGATCCCCGGCCCTTGTTCAGTCATCTTATCTTTTTTTTTTTTTGATAATGAGACTCAAACTCAACCTCATGCTTGCCAGGCAGGTACTGTGCCGCTAAGCCATATCCCTGGCCCAGTCACCTTATCTTTGACAAAGATGCCAAATATATTCGCTGGAAGAAGGGTAGCCTGTTTAATAAATGATTTTGGAAAAACTGGCTTTGCACGTGCCAAAAATTAAGATTGGACCTATATCTTTCATCATATATTAAACTGTTGGTACAAGTGTAGACTGGTGAAACCACTGTGGAAATCAGTGTGGAGATTTCTCAAAAAACTAGTATTAGAGGTCCCATTTGACCCAGCTATTCCTCTTCTAGGTATTTTCCCAGAACAATTAAAAACATCATATCACAATGATATACGTGCACACATATTTATAGCAGCGTAATTTGTAATAGCAAAATCTCAGAAACAATCCAAATGTCCATCAACCAAGGAATGAATAAAAAGATGTGTTTTTTTATATACAGTGGAGTATTAGCCATAAAATGGGTAACTGGAGGTTTTTATAGGCAAATGGATGCAACTTGAGGCTATACCTTTTTTTTTTTTTTTTTTTGTGCACTGGGGATTGGGCTCACAACCTCACACTTGCCAGGCAGGCGCCTAGGCCACTGAGCTAAATCTCCAGCCCTCGAGTCTATACGTATAAGTGAAATAAATCAAACTTATATATGCTAGCACCGCATTGTCTCCCTAGTATGAGAAGCTGAAAGAGTAAATAAGATATTATAAATGTTTATTAATTCTGGAAATAATGTCATGTTAGCCTCCAAAGTTTTTTCTTCCTTTTCAAAATTGTTTTATAATGATTTCAAGTTTTTTGGATTTTCATAAAAACTGTTACCATCAAGTGTTCCATGTTAAAATGTTTCTTGAAACTTTTAATTTTTCCATGATGTTTTCCAGTTTTCTGTATGTAGGTCTTGTAAATGTTTGGCACTGGGGATTGAATTCACAACCTTGCGCTTGCCAGGCAGGCGCTTAGGCCACTGAGCTAAATCCCCAGCCCTTTCTTTTTGAGACAGGGTCTCGCTATGCCATTCAGGCTGGCTTTGAGCTCAGTTTGTAGCCCAGGCTGGTCTCGAACTCACAACGATCCTCTTGTCTCAGCCTCCCAAGTGCTGGGATTACAGGTGTGAGCCACCACGCCCGGCTTATTTTAATACTCTTATAACCAATGTGTTTTGTTTTCATTTGTTACCATGAAGTAAAAGTAATGTTGCTTTTCATTAAACATTAAAGAGAGCGAGAGAAAAAAAAAAAGCAGGTCATATTCTGTCTTTGTCAAACTTCCCATGGACTGATTCTGTTGATTTTTGTTCCTAGAATGTCAGAATGTGTTTCTTTGCCTCTGCTTCCTGTTAAATGGGCTGCAGAACTGTGGTATTTGGTTCCTTATGCTATTTGGGGCACTTTATGGTCACTGGTGCTACTATCCTCACATTAAAGGTCATAAGTTCCCCAGTTCTGGTCCTGGCTTGCCTTCCTGTTCATTAGCTGATGCTTCAGTCAATGGGAATTTGGTGGTATTACCTGCTGTTTAGTGGCCTGCATGGGAAAAGCAGGCTAGTTGCTGGCTGTCTCCTTTTGGTTAATAGTTTTCATTTTAGTGAATTGGTTCACTGGTATTCTCTAGCAATGGTCTTTTCCCCACTGTGATTATTCCTGCATGGACTGAAGCATACTTGATGTGTTTTGTTGTGGCTACCATTTGCACCAGGACTTACCTTGGCTCCTGGATTAGGACAGTATATATCTTCTATAGCTTCTCTGCTCTTAGGTAATACAAGGGCTCCATGCTTAACTTGCGAGGTTCTAATAACTCAGACATCACAGCAGCACTTTCTAAGACATGGAACGTTTACCTGATATCTACAACCTTTTGTTTCTTTCTCCTTTCAGCCATTCTGAGGGGCCCAGGCTGGCCTTGAATTCACTTTGTAGCCCAGGCTGGCCTTGAAATCTAGGTGCTCCTCCAGCCTTAGCTTCCTGAGTGCTGGGATTACTGGCATTGTGCCACAGGGTCCCAGTTTTTAACAACCCTTGGAATAATGAAGTTAGAACATTACATATTACTTCATGTCGCTGCCAAAAAACTAACCGATAACCTAGTTTTCTTTTAAGTCACTTGCTTTTCGTATAGCTATTTAAAAGTTTAAAAATCTGTATCTTTGAGGTATAGGAGTTGGTCTTTTAGGACTGGGAGTTGGTGTTTTTGGTGCCTGGTATATTCTTTCAACTGATAGTTATCTTTTTTATCTGAAGACTTTTCTTGAGTGTAGTCCCAGTGTTTGTTCTACACCTTTGCTTTGACATTCTCCTAAAGGACTTTTGAGATCCATTTTCCTCGTTTGGATATTTTGCCCCTTTCTCTTGAATCTTTTTTCAGGCCAGGACTTGACCATATTTATTGTAGTCAGGGTTTACAAGGGAAAAGATTTAATATGGGACACATAATTTATAGGATTATTTTATACTATTCACCCAAAGAATCAAATGCAGATGAGTGCAATAAATCTGTTCATGCGCTAGAGACCTAAAGAATCCGGCTGAGGGCCTGGATGCCATGGCAATGTTCTGTACTAGTCCAGCTGAAGACCTAGAGTCCAACTAGAGGCCTAGAGCCCACAATGATATGTCTCATGCAAGTCTGTGTCAAGGATCTATACTGAGAAGGCCCAAAGGTCTGTGGTAGAAGCTAGAAAGTCTGCACCAGCAAGATGAAGGTCTGTGCCAGCAAGCTGAGGGATCTGCACTGGAGCCAGGAACTGATGCTCAAGGTAAGGACGAGAGCTCCCCCAAAAAGAACCGCAGCCATCCTCAGCGACAGCAAGGACCCAAGTTCCTCCGATGATGAGAATAGTGAGTTCATATCAGGAAAACCAGCATGGCAAGCTTTTCCAGGAGGATCAACAATGTACTATCTTCCCTTCTAGTTCTCTTTTTAAGCTCTTGACAACAATCCTCAAGTGGGCCATCCATACCCAGGACCACACTTATTCAGTTCAGCTGGGTGTTAACAAATTTAATCCACCACAATATTTAAAATTTTTATTAGTATATGTTGTAGTATGTGTTTACATTCTTTGTGGAGAATTAGTGCATGTACATCATACAATTTAATTTCTTTTTTTTAATCCCCCTTTTCTTCCTTTTCCTCCCTCAACCCTTCATCTATCTCTTGATCCCTTTCCCCTTTGAGAAAGACCTATCTTCCTACTCATAGGAATCCTCCTGCCTCAGCCTCCCGAGTGATGGGATTACAGATGTGTGCCACAGCCAGCAAGGTGCATCTGTTTTCCTACAAATGATTTAAGCTTGTCTTTCTTCAATGTCAGAGTATTATTCCATTGTGTGTAAATACCGCATATTCTTTATCCATTCATCTGTTGATGGATATATAGCCTACTTCCAAGATTTAGAATTGTGCCAGTATAAATATAGGTATGCATGTATCACTGTAATATGATACCTTGAACTCTTTGGGAAGATACAGAGAAGGGGAAGGGAAATAGCTGGGCCAAATGGAATTTCAATTTTAACTTGGTAGCTTTTCGAGGAGTCTTTCTTTTTTTTTACTACAGCCTCTCACTCTGTAATTGAGGCTGGTTTTAAATGTGTGACAGACCTCTGCCTTAGCCTCCTAAGTGTTGGGATTACAGGTGCATGCTACCATGCCTGATGTAGGAATCTTCATATTGATTTGTGGTTATACCAGTTTACATTGCCACCAGCAGTGCAGAAGGAATCTGCTTCCCATGATAACCATTCTTTCAGGACTAAGATGAAATATCAGTGTTGTATTAATTTCATTTTTCTAATAGCCAGTGAGCAAAGTTGAACATTTCTTTGTGCATTTATTGGCTAGTCATACTTCTTCTGTGAAGTGGCTATTCATTTCACTTGCTCATTTTTTGATTGGGTCTTTTATTTGGCGGAGGGGGTTAATATTTTTGAGTTCTTTATATATAGAGAGTCTGCCAAAATGTATACACATTTCAGGAAAAGAAAAACTCATATAAATACTTTAATCATGAGATTAATACAAGTTACCTTTGTACAATCTACAATTATTATTATTATTATTTTTTTTTTTTTGGCGGCACCGGGGATTGAACTTGCGATCTCACGCTTGCCAGGCAGGCACTTAGGCCACTGAGCTAGATCCCCAGCCTCTCCAATCTACGATTATAAGAGGTACTCAAAGTGGTGACCATTAGCTTCCAGACGTTCATTCATTCATTCATTCATTTTTGTCTTTTTGAGACAGTCTCCTTATGCAGTTCAGGCTGGCCATGCGCTCACTTTGTAGCCCAGGCTGGTCTCGAACTTACAAGGATTCTCTAGCCTCAACCTCCTGAGTGCTGGGATTAAAGGCGTGTGCCACCACACCTGGCTCTCTTCCAGACATTTATTAACAGTAACTGCTGCTTAAGTAACCTTGGTCATTGAGATTACTGTACATCATTTTCAATTTCTTCTCTAAGGGCTGACAGTGTAGGGGATTTTCTGCAATATATGACATCTTCTAGGGTCTCTTCATACAAGGGTAATGTAATACCATCTGTTGAAAAAAACATCTATTATTTTTCTTTTCCTGACTTGTACTATTTTTTTGGGCAGCCTCAGTATATTCTAGATATTAGTCCCCTAAATTATAGCTGGCAAAAAAAAAATCGCATTCTTCAGGTTATCTTTTCATTCTGTTGACTACTTCTTTTGCTGTGCAGATGTGCTCTAATCTGACATGATCTCATTTGATTTTTGGTACTATTTGCTTTGCAACCCAGATTCTGTTCTTAAAGTCTTTGTCTATGCTTACGACTTCAAGAATTTTGTCTATTTTATCTTCCAGCAGATTGTTTGTATTTTAACATTTAGTTCTTTGATCCATTCCAAGAGTACCTGGTCTGGATTTAATCTGCATGTGGATACTCAGTTTTCCAACACAATTTATTACAGAGGCTCTCTTTCCTCCAGTGTGTGCTTTTGGCCCCTTTATCAAAAATCAAATAGTTGAATGTACTTGGGGTTGTTTCTGCTTCCTCTATTCTGTTCTACTGATACTCATCTCTTTTTAAAGCCAGTGCTCATAATTTTTTTTTTTTAGTTTTTTTTTGACACCGAGTTTGGTCGTGAGTTCAATCCCCAGTGCTGCAAAATAAATAAATAAATAAAATAATAATAATTGTAGATTGTACGAAGGTAACTTGTATTAATCTCATGATTAAAATATTTATACAAGTTTTTCTTTTCCTGAAATGTGTATACATTTTGGCAGACTCTATATATACAGAACTCAAAAATATTAACTGCCCCCCCCCAAAAAAACGAATCAAAAAATGGGCAAGTGAAATGAATAGCTACTTCACAGAAGAAGTATGACTAGCCAATAAATGCACTCAGAAGCTCGAACTTGCCAGATAGTGCTCTTTTTTTTTTATTGCAGCACCAGGGATTGAACTCATAACCTCATGCTTGCCAGGCAGGCGCTTAGGCCACTGAGCTAAATCCCCAGCCCTTGTCTTTTTGAGATAGGGTCTCACTATGCCATTCAGGCTGGCCTTGAGCTCACTTTGTAGCCCAGGCTGCTCTTGAACTTGCAACAATCCTCCTACCTCAGCCTCTCAAGTGCTGGGATTACACACGTGCGCCACCAGGCCCAGTGTGCTCATTATTTTCAAGAGCTTTATTGGAGGGCCCGGGGGGTTTAACTCAGCAGCACAAGCACCTGCCTGGCAAGCGCAAGGTTGTGAGTTTGAACCCTGGTACCAAAAAAAAAAAAAATCAACTTTATTGGAGTATAATTATATATGATAAACTTTACCCACTGTAAGTATGCTATTCAGGTAAGTAAGTTTATAGAATTGTGCAGTCATCACCATAGTAGTTCTACATTTCCTTTTTTTTTGGTACCGGAGTTCAAACTCAGGACCTCACACTTGCCAGGCAGGTGCTGTGCCACTGAGCTAAATCCCCAGCCCTAGTTTTACATTTCCACAACCAAAGACGATCCCTCTAGTGGGTCATTGTCCAGCAATCCCAGGCAGCCACAAGTCTGCTTTCTACTGATAATCACTTTTTTTTTTTTAAATAGTACTAAGGATTGAATCTAGGGACACACGTGCTAGACAAGTGCTCTAACACTGAGTTATATCCACAGCTCTTGGTTTTTCTACTAATTTATAATTTGTTTTCTTTCTTTCTTTTTTTTTTTTTTTTCTTTTTTTGTCTTTTTGAGGCAGGGTTTCGTAATGCAGTTCAGGCTGGCCTTGGGCTCACTTTGTAGCCCAGGCTGGTCTCGAACTTGCAACGATCCTCCTGCCTCAGCCTCCTGAGTGCTGGGATTACAGGAATGCGCCACCACACCTGGCTTATAATTTGTTTTCTAAAAATTTCCTGTACATGAAATAATATGTAGTGTTTTATATCTTGCTTTTTTTTCACTGAGTGTGATGGTTTGAGATTGTGTATTTTGAGCATTGTTGTGTTTATTAGTGCTCCAGCCCTTTTTATGGTTGAATAATATTCTACTCCACAGATACACCACACTTTATTTAGTCATTTCTCAGTTGGTGAGCATTTGAGTTTTTTCTGCTTTTTGAAGCATTATAGAAAATGCTGCTCTGAACATGTGAAGATGCAGTTTTGTGTGGATAGTTTTTCCTTTCCCTTGGGTAGATACCACTGAGTGGAGTTACTATATTGTGTGGTAAGCTTTTATTTAACTTTTTAATACATTCCTGCTGGCCTGAACCACTGGTGGTACATACATGACTGTCCCATTGGGTGGCTCGTTCCACCCCGTGGAACTGTGCCATGCTGCCCAATGGGAAAGTCAGTCATCTATCACTGGTGGTTCAGAGCCGCTTGGCAGTGAGACGTACAATTTATGGCCTCATCATTAACTTATTAAAGACACTGCCTGCCTAATGGTTTCTCAGTTGGGCTGCCCATTTTGTAGTCTTTCTAAAGTTTGAAGCACAGTTTCTCCACGTCCTCACCAAAGTTTAAATTACTTTTTATTTTGTGATGGGTTCTTGCTAAGTTGCCCATGCTGGTCTTGAACTCTTTGACTCAAGTAATCCTCTTGCCCCAGCCTCCTGAGTAGCTGAGAATACAGGTATATGGCACCATGCCCAGCTCTTTGTGTGTTTGTGTGTTCGTTTGTTTATTTTTGGTTTTTTTGAGACAGGGACTTGTTATGCACTTCAGGCTGGCCTTGAACTTACTATGTAGCCCAAGCTGGCCTTGAACTGGCAGGGATCAGCCTCCCAAGGGCTGGGATTGTATGTTTTTTTTTAAATGAAGTATCCATTTAAATCTTTCACTCATTTAAAAAAGAGTTAAACCCTTGAGCTGGCGATATAGCTCAGTGGTAGAGCACTTGCCTAGCATGCCTGAGGCCCCAGGTTCAATCCCTACTACCCAAAAAGAAAAACAATCTCTTTTTGTTTTTGATTTTTGTTTTTTGAGACAAGGTCTCTGTATGTAGTCCAGGCTGGCCTGAAGCTTGCAACACTCCTCCTCCCTCAGCCTTCCAAGTGCTGGGATTGCAAGCATGCACCACCACGCCCAGTACGAAAAATTCTTACTAAATCTTAAGATTTCTTTATATATTGCAGATACAAGTCCTCTATCACATACCTGATTTGGAAATACTTTCTCTGTGTTGGTTTTATTAATGTTGTCTTTTGAAGCATGAGTTTTAGATTTTGATGAGATCCAGTTTATCCTTGGCAACATAACTGTCTTTTCTTCTCAAGAGTTGCATCTGCACCAATGTGCATATGTAAAATTACCTTAGTTTTTATGAGTTTGATTATCAAGGTTCTGTCTGCTTCATTAATGACCTATAACAGCCTATCTGAATGGGTGATGTGGGTTTATACTTCACTTAAATATTCTAGGAATTTGCTGGGACAATCACTGAAAGTTAAAACTCCTAGTTTTCCCACTCAAGCTTGGCTTTTGACTTTGAGAGCCAGCATCTTTGTTTCTGTGGTTCAGTATCCTTGTGTTCATTGATAACTTCTTTCCACGATGCCACCCTGCCTCTTCATGGAGCTGTTTGTAGTTACTTTGGTGGCCACTTCAACCTCTTGGATCAGAGGAATCAGTGGCTATTACTTCACCTCTGCACCTTTCAAGTGAGCTGCTGTGTGGCAGAGGGTCCCGTGCACAGCATACCCTAACTTGAAGGCCATGAGTAACATGTTCTTATTTGGCACTTGCAGGTGACGGACTTGACTCAGTACTTAGACCCCAGTGGGCTCGGCGTGATCAGTTTTGAAGACTTCTGCCAAGGGATCTCGGCCATTAGAAGTGGAGGTCAGTAGCCCCATTTCTCCTGCCCCTGCCCTTCCAGTTCTGCCCTGTGACCACTACCCTTTTCCAGTCCACTGCTTCTTGAATCCCTGAACACCTAGCCTTCACCTTCTCCTTTCTATCTTTTGCTCTCCACTCCCCATCTTCCAGATGAACAGACTCAACCATTTATTTACGATGTTAGGAATCTTCTTTCATGATGAAAAAGATCCCCCACCCCCGCCCCC
>RJWT010040123.1:0-12548 GCA_004365215.1 Cuniculus paca
AAAAAAACTACAACAAAATTTCAGTACATGTCAATCAGGGAACAACAATGGTACATACATTGCACACTGTCATCCCCAAATCGATCTGTTTCTTACCTCATCTGTTATTCTTTTGAGTAATTTGGGTGTGTGGTTTATGTTATTCTCCTCCTAGATTGGCTTTGGAAGTTTGGAACGTATTTTGATGCCTTGTCATCTTGGGTTTGTATTGTGTGTTTCGGTTTGTTTTGTGCTGAGATTTGTGGATTCTTACAGTATAAAGACTTTGAGCGATCTCTTCAGTTCATAAGCTTTTCAATGATATATTTTGACAATGACTGACTATAGTTCTTTGCCTCAACTCCAAGAGCTGACCACCTTGGTTTATTTGGTAGGGGAGGATGCAGGGTAAATAGCCCAACACTGAATTTTCTGGGAATGTACTTTAGTATTTTTAATGTCACAAAGATAATTTGAGTATTGGCTTACAGAGATAACCCATTAATAGCAACACTTACATAACCTTGGTAATATCAGCTACAGTAGTATTGTGTAAGACAAATTGTATATTAACATAAGGACGAATTATGTATCACTCTTAGCCCTAGAGAAGACAGCGGCAATTATGGTATAAAAACTAAGACAAACCAGGTATTGATTTATAGCTAATATGTAAATATTGACTTACAGCTGATACATAGATACAGCTAAATGCAAGAGCTACATCTCTGCTAATGGTAGGAAAATAATTCAACAGTAAAGGTTAATAAAGCTTTATGGTTATACTGTTAAAGATATAAGGTCTGGGACAAGGGGAATGCAAGAGGAAAAATATAAAACTTTAAATTACATGATATGAGAAGGAAGAGAGAGAGAGGTGGTACAAAGAATCCTACTAGGGAGTAGAAAAATGTTTATAGAATTAGGTAAAAGTAAGAGAAAAAACTGATGAGAAATACAAGGCAAAAAAGGGAGAGAAAAAAAGGAATCATATGGGGAGTAAAAATAAGAAAGAAAAAATTAAAGACAGAAAAATTAAAAGGGAGTAGAAGGAAAAATAAAGAAAAGAGTAGGAAAAAGAGATAAGATATTGTTGCTCTGTTACTATCTTGTTTTGAAATTTTGTATCATTCTTTTTATTGTTTTTTCTCTTTAAAATAAAAGAAAGAAAAAGAGAAAAGAATCAAGAAAAAAAGGACAAATAAAAATTCCCCAAAACCCAATAAACTGGTGAAGAAATGTGAGAAGAAAAGAAGAAAAAATAAAACAAAACACAATTCATATACAAAATGAAAGAAAAGAAAAGAAATTTCTCTGTGATTTTGAATGTGTGATTTTATTCCAGGATGTACAATTTTGCAGCAGTGTCGTTGACAAGATGTGTCCCTGCTCACACTGGTAGATAAGAGAGCAGTCAGACCCCAGATCCAGGCTGGATGCAGGCCGCAGCAGGCAGCAGGATGAGGGCAACAGTGCCGCAGATGTGACTTTCAAATCCAGGGCGACACAGGCTGGGCCTAGCCTTTAGTCACAAGAGTGGGGCCTGTGTTCTTCAGCTTGAACCCCTCAAGGGGGTCTCTTTCCAGCCCACTCCCTGACTATAACTGAGGCAGGACAACTTTAACAGAAAATGACAATGACATACCCATCAGTGTTCAACCCATCATCATTTATCTTAGACAAAAAACAGAAGCAACCCAGCCATCTTTCAACAGATCAATGGAGAAACAAATATGTGGTACCTACAAACGATAGAATTCTGCTCAGCCTTTAAGTGAAATGAAATTCTGATATACGTTATAAAATCAATGAACCTGGGAAACACACTAAGTGAAATAAACCAAATACAAAAGGACAAATATTATATGATTCCATTTGCATAAGATACCTAAAGTAGCCAGAAAGCAGAGTAGAAGTTACTAGGACTTTGGTGGAGGAAAAGATGAGGAAATATTGCTTAATGCGTACAGAGTTCCTTCTGGAAATGATGAAAATCTTATGGTAATAGAGAGTGGTTATGGTTGCACAACACTGGGAATATGATTGCTACATTATGAACTATATATTTTTAAAATGACTTAACTGATAAGTCTCACACACCATATGTTTTATCATAGTTTAAAAAAAATCTTTTTCAAAAATGTAGAACTGTACTATAAGAGGGTGAATACTCAGGCCCAGCCTGAGTTGCCCTGGATTTGAAAGTCACAGCAGTGGCACCCTTACCCTGGTGCCTAAAGCTGTAGTCTTCCTAGGGCCTGGCTGTCCTTGTCCTCCTCCTGAGGGTGCCTAAGGACGCCTCCCTCTCATGGTTTCCGTATCCTCCTCTCTGTACCCACGCCTGTCGCACGCAGCACAACCCCTGCTTCATCCAGACCCTCTGCTCATAATTTTGTCTCAGTCATCTGAAGCACTTCACGCCCTTCCAAGCATGTGCTCTGCTTCTTCTTCCCTCACAGGCCCCCAGTTCTTCCTTCTGTAGCTTCCACTTTCAGTTGGGAGCCCAGCACTTGCTGCAGCCCAGTCTCAAACACTCCAGAGAGGAGGAAAATCCACCCCGCTTTGGGCCACCAGGGCAGAAGCTTCATCCCCCATGGCGGTTTCATTTTACCCTCCTGCCGGGAGCCTAGGAGACCAGCTGTTGTGGTGGTTGTTGTTTTACTAGCAAACCTAACAAAAAAGAAATGTAACATGTTGATTGTTTCTCCTGGAGACTACCGAGTTGAAATTCACAGAGAGGATTCCCTTACTTGCTCAGTTAGGCCCTGTTCTGCTCTTGAAGTTGGTGGCTCACCTTGTAGGCAGCGGGGCATTTGGTTTGTGCTGGAGTCACAGAAGGACCTCATTCCTTTAAGGTCTTCTATTTTCTTTTTGCTAGTGCTGGAGACTGAAACCAGGGCTCCCTGCATGCTAGGCAAACACTTTTCCACGGAACTGTACCTCTATTTCTGCTTGCTTCATATAAGAAGTGGGAAAGAGGTGACAGTTTCTTCTGTCACATAAACATGAAAGCCTTTGCAACGGGGTTTTGACTGGGTTAAAGCTGAGGCTCAGGCACGGTGAGATGTGGGATAGTCAGTTCAGGTGTCTGGGAGATGAAGAGACTCCCCGCGAGCAGCAGTCTAGCCTCAACCCTGATTTTCCAAAACCCACATGGGACGGAACTGGAATCCTGTCCAAAGTTTGAGTCCTGACATGTGCAGGTATGTTTTATGGGCTTCGTGGACCCTGATAGATGTGAGGATTGAGCCCAAGCTGCCCCAGAGACCCATGTTCCATAGGCGAGGAAAGAAGAAGGTTGAACAAGACACTCTCAGAGCACACTGGGCCTGGCTTTGAGTCTCAGGAGGCCATGCATGATGAACATTGTCTCACCCCCATTTGGCGCAAAAACAGCTGAGAGAGGAGAGTGCGTGTAAATCATTAAAAAGAACTATTTTCTTGAAGTAAGTCATCAGGATAAGGAACTAGCCAATAGGACCGAGTCAAGAGTGGTGAGAAGAGTCTTTATGCAGTCTGCAGATATCTGAAAGCCAGTAGTGACGGAACAGGAGTGGAGAGGCCTGATATAGCTGGGTAATGTGGACAGCTGTGAGGTGGCCACAGTGGGGGTAGTGGAGGACTGAAGGATGCAAAGTAGCAGGGCAGCGACTTGCGTATTAGTGACAGGTCCCCAGCTAAGTTGCTCTCATCACCCATACGAGGCCTTGTCCTCAGAGAAGTCACCAAGGAGGTGACTTTTTCCAGTGGTTACATTCTGAGCCCAGTGATGCTTGATAGAAACCAAACATCCCTTTACCATCTTCACCCTTACAAATAAACAAAAGTGAAAATAAAACAATAGTAGCAAGAAGGTACAGGGAAAAGGTCTTATCCTGTTCTATGGGGAGAAAGGCCTGTGTCTTCCACGACCACATCTGGCACCCCAGACACTGCTGCCTGGGTAGTACCCTTACCATCTTGGCCCAGGGTGACTTTTCCTTCACATTTTCATCTTCCACTTATCATGTCATTTCTTTGGGAATATGGAGGAATATTCCTGCTCCTACCTGTGTTTGAACACACAGCCCAAAAAGGAAAATGATGAATTATTAAAGGCAAAAAGTATATTTCTCCTCTCAATCACTTGGAAGACAGATTGGCTTCAAATTACAACCCATAAAATATTCCCAGTAAAGTAGTAAGACATCCAAGGAGTGGTCCAAGGTATAGAAGCCTTAAAACATGCCATGCGGGCCCTAAGTCTTATCATAGTGAGTAGGCATAGAGTGGAGAGACCTGCACCCAAACAGATACGAATAGCTGGAACACAGTGTAGGAGTTCCCTGTGGCCCAGTGATGCCTGTGATTTGCCAGAAAGAAAAGAATACAGAGACTCTGACTTTTCCCCCAAAATTTCATTCCTTACTAGTTGAGCTGGGTGTCCTTGGTATGTGTCGTTGGCACGAGACACTCTCTCTCTAAGCATATTGGCTAAGCAGGAGGCAGTTTCCAGGAACTCCAGGGTACATTTAGTGTGTTATTTGTCCCATCCCCAGGCCAATACCAACATGGGATCTGAAGTTACCTGCCCAGTCCTCTAGTCTATCATCTGAGCTGACAGCCAGGGAAGCTGGCCAAATGGGTCAGAGTAACAAACCATGCATACAGTGACAGCCTACATACTCATCTGGCGAGAATACCAACCTCCACTCTGTCCCACTGTTAAAGGCCTTGCCTTTTCTTTGAGTCTGAGAGAAAGCACCACTTGTTCAAGTTTCAACATTGTAGCTCCCCTAATGGCTTGGGTGTTGTGTGTTGGCAACATAGCGAAGTTGCCCAGAAATCTTAAAAATATTTTGTTCTTTATTTTAGGGAAAGTGGCACCTATGGTGACAGAAACAGGAAAGGTATCAACTGGGGAAGCTTCTGTGTCACTAGTGGCCATGGAACACTAATTCATTGACTCATTCATTCACTGTTTTATTAAAACAAAACTGAGTGTATGTGTGTGTGTGTGTATGTGTGTGTTTTCAAAGCATTAGATCTTCCTGGCATGCATGTCTTATAGTTTAGTTAGGGCCATAGACTTCAGGGTGACATGAAAGTGTCACACTAGATTAATGGCACACTTGAAGCACTGCGAATTGTAGTTTGAAGACATACAGGTCTTCCTTGAATTCTCTTCTAGCATGCTTTTATATGAAGGGGAACTTGGAGTGACCAGAAAGCTGAAGAAGTTTCTTTAAGAGAGATTGAGTAGAGAGCAGCTGCCACAGGGAATGGAAATTTGGGAGAAGAGGATGTGTGCGTCAAGGGGATTTTTAAGTGATGATAGTAATTCATGGTGCCCAAAAACCTCCATTAACGATCCAGACACATACAGTAATCAGGATGTAAACACGGGGCCAGGAAGTACTTCTGATCCAGAGACTCAGGAAAGACTCTACTTAAGAAGCAGCATTTGAACTTGCTCTTAAACGATGGGCAGGAAGAGATGAAAAAAATAAGGACAAGGCAGTAAGATTTTCAAACAAGCTAAATTTATACAATTTAAAAGGAACCTTGGTTTGTGAGGATACACTTTCTACCATTAGCATGTTCTCATTTTTCTTTCTTCATGAAATCAGGATGCAAATACATAGTGATATTAGAATTTATATTGTATCTTATGGGGCCAAATGAAAACAAAACACATTTCCCACATTTCTTGCTGTTTTATTTGCCACCTCTAAAAATTTGTGGTGGTCTTTGAAATCCAAAAGTCTGAAAAGCATATGTTCTCCATAGGCACTCCAGGTCAGAGTAAGGTGCAAGGCCTGTCTTGCTGAGACAGGCCCCCTCTATGTGGAACTCAGAGGAATCCAGCATGCAGCAGATGGGGACAGAGAAGTGCTTGAGGGTCACATGGATGAAAGTCTTTCATAAGATCTCAGACTTCATCCTTCAGGAAGCAGGAATCATTAGGAGTCTACGAATAGAGAAGAGGATAGATTGTCTTTGTTTTGTTGGAAGATTAACTTGGGTTCCAGCAAAGCAGATGGAATAGAGAGGAAAAAGATAAAACAGAAAGACCAATGATGTAATATTCCAATGATAAGATGCACAGCAGTTACACCCAGCAACAACAGGAATGAAGAAATGGAGCAAGAGTCAGAAGGTTACCCTAAGTGGCACTGGCCTTCATGGTACTATTAACTAATAGAAACAGCCAGCGTACACACGTATACTTGAAAATGCTTCAAAGCTGAATCTTAAAGACTGAAAATGGCCTTTCCATCCTTTGGGCCCACAAATTCTATTTCTTGGGCAAGCATGAACAATTAAAACTGCTGAAGTTACCATAAGCCCATGACACCTAAGCACATACATCTTTGGGCCCATTGGCCAAGACATTAATGGGTACTTTTGAAAACAAGAGATGATAGAGTCCCAAGACTTTGGGGGGTCGGAAGACAGTTTAAGGGTACAGAATGGGTTTGCAAGTGTAGCTAATAAACTGCAACTGACCATTGGCCTCAGAGAGAGGGCTGCAATAGGGAATGGTGGAAATCATGGCAAATAAAAGCTCATGTCCCCTGTTTAAAGAGGGCAGCTTCTATTCTACATCATCCAATTGTAACTGTGAGGATGAGGCTAAGTCTTTGGAACTTCTGAATAAAACTATAAAATCTGAATTTTTACTGTCAGCTAACTCAAGCTAAAGCACAAGATAATGTGAGTTGAAGTCAGTTTGACCTCATCATCTCCCTAGTGTAAAAAACTGAAAGACTCAATAAGATACAAAATCCCCAATAAATATGAGGAAAAGGTTCTGAAGTCCAATATTGCTTTTATTCTTTGATTTGATTGGTTTAAGCCTGTTTTCTACTATTTGATTACAATATATGAGAAGATATGAACAGCTTTTTTGAAGAAAACAAAGGACATTAAGGTAGCCATTGTTGATTTCTTATTGTCTGCTTTGAAGGCCTGTAATGCTTTCACTCTTTTGTTTTATCTGGCTTTATATTATTTTGTTTTGTTTGAGTTTATTGTGTGTGAATCTATGAACAATCATTTTGAAGAAAACAAGAGACACTAGGGTAGCCATTGTTAATCTCCTACGGTTATGTTTTGAAGACCTGTATTGCTTGTAGTGCTCTGTTCTGAAATGCTTTGTTGTGTCTAACTCTGTTTTGTTTTGTTTTATTCTCTTTAAAATAAAGAAAAAATTAAAAAAAAAAAGAAATCAGTTTGTTTGCAAGCTGAATTTGTTCCACTAACCTCAAAGATCTTTAGCCTAGAAATCAGATAATCATTAAACCAATATGTCCACAATTATTAAGCTAATATATTAACACAGGAAAGAGAAACATTGAGTCCATCAGTGATATAAGTGAAATTCAAATCAGCTGTGGAAAGAAAGAAAAAAGTACAAAATTCTTTTTAATTCAAAATTAACAAATCAGTAATCCTGATTCCAGAAGTATAACAATTTGTCTCAGTGAATATACTTATAACCTCTGCTTCAGATAAGGGTTGAACAAATGCCACTATTTGGCTGATAAGAAGACTGAGAAGGGTAAGATCTGTAGTTTTCCAAAAATCTCAGACTGACTGTTAGCAGCTGAGGTGATCTAGAATCTTGTCCACTGTCACTACGAAGAATCTACACAGCCACCTCTACTGGGCTCCCCTGGAACCAGGCTTATGTCTCCTTAGACCAGACTTTTCTCTGCAGCTGGTGGTCTCTGGATGTGCCTCCGTGCTGCAGGAAGGCCTGGTGGGAGAGGATACGGAAGTCACCAGGAACACGTGGGAGATGCTTATCTTCTCACATGTAGCCAGTACCCCAGCAAAGGTAGAAACCACAAATCGGAATACAGATATGTGAAAAGCAGCCTCTCTTGTTTTGGAGTGAAAATAAGGAAGTGAAAATAAGGAAGTGAAAATAAGGAAGTTCTTAATATATAGAACTTATCATGTATAGATAACTCCTGTTTTTTCCAGTCGTATATGAAACTAGTTTTCTGCATAGTTCCACAGAGGCTGGGCTGGTGGTTCAATCGTCCTCAGTCTTTCTTACCTGCAAGAAATTTATCTTTATTGTCTTCATTTTTTTGTGTGCCTTTTGGGCGGCTGGATTATGAACTGCTGGATTGTTTCTTAGGTTAACTTCAGGTCACCTATTTTGAAATTAATTTTACTGAGCCTATTCTCATACTTGTATTCACCTTTATAGACTAACATGAAAACATACACAGATAAGCAATGATTTTAAAACTGTGCTTAAGTCGTTGTATGTGATCTGAGAAACAAATGAAAAATCAGTGAGGCAAGGTATTTCAGAAGTTTGGATCAGAAATGCAGAATCAGGATGCCTGTATTTAAATCCTGGGTCCATTGTCTTGTAGTTGGAAGGGCATGGAAACACACCTTCCCCAAGCTTCCTCACACACTGATCTAGCTCATCATGTCATTCAGAGGGTTGAATGAAAGATACAAATGGTTACCAGGAAAACAGATTCTAAGCAGAGGTTAGCATGAGGATGCTCTCAAGATGAACTCCTATGGAAGAAGGCAAAACAACAAAGTTGGGCAGAGCAATTTAGCCTTACCGAATGCCTCAGTTAACCTCAGGAGGAATGCTGAAGCTGGTGACCTCTCATAATTGTCCTTTGTTGGGGTGATGGGACCAGGTCCCCATATTCCCATCTGGATCAGTCACTGACTACAGCCTGTCGCTTGGGAAGGTCCTATTCTTCAGCCAAGAGCCGTTTCAGAGAGGGATTGATACCTGAGAACTGTTCATCAGCCCCATGCCCAGCAGCTAGTGGGTCAAGTCCTTCACTATGCAATAAAGACCAGAACAACACAACATAGTTTCTACCACAATAACTAGTTTCATATATGACTGGAAAAACAGGAGTGATCTACACATGATAAGTTCTATATATTAAGAACTTCCTTATTTTCACTTCCTTATTTTCAAAAGGTGAGGATAAAATGCAATCAAAGAATAGCAGATTAATAGAAGTTGGAGGGCATTTTAGGGTTTATCTCCTACACTTGTTTTATTTATAGATGCAGCACACTGAAGAACAGAGAAATTTAATGACGTCCCTTAGGTCATGGAAGAGTCCCAATTTAATTCAGGTCATTCAACTTTATGTTCAGTGTCAACTGACCATATCGCAACAAAACACTGTGACAGAAATGGAAAGCACATTTCATCTTGTTATGCTAGCTCTAATGAATTGGTAATGCCTGCCTAGATTTAATATATTGAGCAGGAGACCCAAGCTAGAGATTTAATAGAACCATCTTACTAGAGTCTCAGTCTGAATTCTAGAAATTCCTTGGCCCAAAGATGAACCCAAAAATATGAAACAAATTGAAAATAAGATTTATAGAGAAGAATGAATTACTACCCTAAAGGAGAAAATACCAGGCCTTTTTTCAATTAAGCATTAAATCTAGCTGGATTGCTTTCTTACACATGGATGCTTTCTTGTGCTTTAGTTCCCTTCCTCCTTTGCAAAGCAATGGTGCTGAATCACACAATCATAACAATCCCTTTAAATTCTTCCTATAGAGCATCCAGAAATCTCTGTAGAGGACATGAATGATCTGAGTTGAATGATCTGGGGACCACTGAGACTGTCAAAGGCATTTTGAGAACATCCTAGGAGACTGGAGAAAGGTGAGCTAGAGCCACCAGCCCCACTCCTCACAGTGATGAGAGGCCAGGGCTTCGGAGATAAAGCTTGTTAGGGTAACACTTTAAACGTTTACTGTGGCAAAGTATACAAAGCAAAATTTACCACTTTTGTCTCTTTTGCTGTACCCTTCAGTGGTGCGAATCACATTTACAGTGTCATGCCACCATCGTCATGCACCTCCGGAACGTCGTGCTTTGTCCCCAGCTCCAGGAAACCTTTGTTCTACTTTCTGTGTCTATGAATTTTTCTATTCTATGTACCTCATATAAGTAGAATCACAAAATATATACCGTTTTGTACCTGGTTTCTCTCAGGATTAAGTTTTCAAGTTTCATCCAAGTTACAGCATGTATCAGTACTTCAGTCCTTCCAAGGCTATTATCCCATCTCTCACTAGTACATCCCTAACAGAAGAAACCAAGGTCAGGGGATCTAAAACTGGGAATCACCGTTTGGCTGAACCATGATATAGTGAGTTTACCATTTTTTTTTTTTTTTTGCAGCACTGAGGATCGAACTCATGACCTTGCACTTGCCAGACAGGCACTTAGGCCACTGAGCTAAATCGCCAACCCTTGTCTTTTTGAGACAGGGTCTCACTATGCCATTCAGGCTGGCCTTGAGCTCACTTTGTAGCCCAGGCTGGTCTCGAACTCGCAATGATCCGCCTGTCTCAGCCTCCTGAGTGCTGGGATTACAGGCATGCACCACCAGACCCGGCTGAGTTTACCATTTTTGACAATTCATATTTGCGCTATTTTGTGACATATGATTTTAAAATAATATGACTCACTCTTAATAGATATGCAGTACTTGTCAAATTAAGATGTCTTGTTTTCTAATGTTCTTCATCAGAAAGCTTAATTTAGCAGCATAAAACAGCATCTATTTTGTTAAGCTTATAAATTTTTTGAATAAGGAATTGAGATCAGGGATGTCAGGGATGGCTCGTTCTGTTCTACAATTCTCAGCCCTCAGCAAGGGAGACTCAAATAGTTGGAGACAACTTGAACGGTTGGGTATTAGAATCATCTAGATATGTCTTCACTTATATATTCAATGTTCGTGCTGGGATGACTCAAAGGTTGACCCACTGTGGAGAGTGGAATGGTGCATCTACACTTGACCTCTACATGTGTATGCGCTTTCTCACAGCACAGGGGGGCCAGAGCAGTAATACTTCTTGAATGGCAGCTCAAATCTCTAAAAACAAGTATTCTAGTCAATCTTTTGTGGCCTCGTCTTGGTAGCTGCATGGCATTACTATTGCAGGACTATATTGGTAAAAGGAGAAGAGACATAACTCTACCTCTCATGAATAAAGCATTGAAGAATTTGTTGCTCTGACTTAAAAATATGCTTCCTAATACTGTCCCTTCGAAGTGGTCCCCATTAGAATACCATGTGATTAACCCAATGCTGCCATCCTTCCTTAAAGCTTTCTAGAATGCCTGTTAGAAATCCACTGAGACTGCTGACTATCCTTTCGAATTTGGTGCTGGCTAGTCTTTGCCTTTAAAGGTAAATCTGATTTTGGGAAAATCCAGTAAATGAGGTGGTTGGATCCCTGGGCATTCAGTAAATTCTCAGTGGATTACTGGTATATGCTGGGAACTAGTGAGAAATGCATTGATATGGAAATAAACTATTAGTTAAATACAAACAAACATGAAGGGTGACAAAAAATAAACCAACCAACCAAACAAACAAAAAATTTCAAATAAGATTGATTGTCTTGTCTGTCTAGTGATTAAATACTAGACTTTCCAACCTAGGTCCTGGAATAGTTAACTGATTGTGTCAACTTGAGTAAGAAACACCCAAATATATTGGGTCAGTATAGTTCTGTGTGTGGCTGAAGAGATTACTGATGACAGCAGACTCATTCTGGGTGTAAATGGCACCAATTGATAGGCTTGTCACCTGAGTGGGATGAAAGGACATGAAGAAGGAGGGTTCATTTCTGTATCTTCGGAGGAGCGCCAGTCTTCACTTTCACTTGTGACATGGTCTCGTGGCTTCCAGCACAGACCCTTCAGGCTTCCATCAAAAGCTCTTCAGCCTCTTGAAATGGACTCATATAGGGCACTACAGTGAGCTTCCTCTGGATCCTTGGGATCTCCAGGGCAGTGATAGACCCTTTCCATCTTCCACATCTGCCTCTGTGCGTGGCCATTTAAACCAATCTTGTAAATCCTTATATATTTGTATATCTTGTATTAAATCTGATTGTCTCATAATCACTGACTGTTAAAATACCATTTATATTTTGAGAGGTAGCTGTGTCTTTACTCTACCCCGACCTCACCCCACTTCTGTGAAGGACAGCTATCACATGGACAGATACGTTCTGGTGTGTTTGTTTAAAACATCATTTCTCTAGCTATGTTAAATGACACTGTTCCGGGATCAGCAAGGCACCTGGACAAGCACAGTAGGATCTATGGGCTTTCTTGTAGACTCAGGTAAATGATGGAGCTGTGTACTGGAAAACAAGGACTGAGTGTTCTTGCACTCAGGTGAATCACTCCCAATCAGTGATTTGATCTCAAACTAGGGTAACGCAGGACTGTGCACGGCCCCAGAATTTTTGTGTTGTAGCCCTGGATGCTGTCCCAGGTCCCGACAGAAATCAGAGCTCCTATAGACCTTTCTCCCAGTGTCCTTGCTTCGTGTTTATCTGGAGCCTTGTCCCGGAGGGCTGTCAGGTGACCAACGCAGCCAGCAAATCTCTGAAATACTCTGGGCCTTTGCCATGAAAACACAATTCATGCCTGTGTGACATGACTGGACTTAGCAGTGTTCATTTTTTCCAAAACATATATACAAATTAAATGCTTTGGAAGAAATACTTTAAATGGTGTGTGTGTGTGTGTGTGTGTGTGG
>RJWT010040124.1:0-12548 GCA_004365215.1 Cuniculus paca
TGAAAATAGAATGTCAAACTCTTCATATTGCTTACCATTTTCTTGTGGAATTTGCAGCAAGTATTTACCTTCAATTTTTATGATGTCTTTATTATCTTTCGCTCCAGGCCAAAAGTCTGCTGAGTTGTAAAACCCAACAACATTGTGGAAGATGCTTTTGAGTACTCCATGAGCAACTCAAAATAACTTGTTAAAAACTAAACTTGTTGTCTTTCTACCTCAAATTCAAATCACTTGTGTTCTTGCCAAGTGCAAAAGCTAGGAGATAGTCATCACAGTTAGCTTCAATCCTCCTGAGTTTATTTCTATTATTATTATTATCATCATTATTATTTTCATTATCATAATCATTGTTGTATAGTGCTAGAGGATTAAAGCAAGGGCCTCTACAATGAGCTACAGCCCTGAACCATTTTAAATTCTTTTTAAATTTTGAGACAGGCTCTCACTAAGTTGCTTAGTTGCCTGTCCTGGGCTTGAACTTGAAATTCTTCTTCATCATCCTTCCAGAGTTCCAGGATTACAAGCATGTGTCACTGCTACGGCTTGTATCTAGATATCCCCTAAACCCTCATGTGCACATGGGGGAGGGGTGCTTTCGGGAAGTGGCTTGATCTAGGGTTAAGGTGATGTTTGATGTGATGCTGGATTAGGGTGTGTGATACTGGAATTAAAGCTGGGTGTGGAATAGTGGTGTCCCACCCTGGGTGTGAGGGACACCAATCAACAGGCATGTAGCCTGGATAGACTGTAGAGGGACAGAAAGAAAGCAGACTTGCTGCTGCATGCTTGTTGCTGCTGCTTGCTGCTTCAGTGCCTTCTCTCTGCCATGCCATGAGCTGTTTCTCCTTTGTGATGCTGCCCTGCTTTAGACCCAGCTAACTATTGACTGAAACCTCCACAAACTGAGGTAAATAAACCTCTCCTCTCTTAATTTCTGGGTGTCGGGTATTTTGTCCCAGCAACAAGAAAAGTAACTAAGATAACCACCGTGCCTAACTTGATCTACCACTTTGATATCATTCAGTCTCACTGTGTGCATGGCCACTGCCACTATCTTAATAGACACTACTGGTCCAATTTTTGCTGCTGGGACGAAATTCCTGAGGCCTGAGGCTTTTAAGAGGAGAAGTTTATTTTGGCTCATGGATTCAGAGGCTTTATCTGTGGTCAGTTGACTCCAAGTCTGAAACATCCTGCTGGAAAGGCATGGTGGAGGAAAGTTGTCAACTTCATGGCATTTTTGGGGAACAGAGAGCAGCAAAGAGTTAAGAAAGAAGGAGCCAGAGATAAAATATAGGCCCCAAGAACTTGCCTCTACTGACTCACTTCCTCCAAATCAGCCATATCTCCCAATACTTCATTTGGCCCATTGTTAGTGCCCTCCAATCACTTCTCTAGGAGTTTCTTAATCCAGTAAAGCTGACAATCAAGATTAACTGGCACAGAATCCTCAAGATTTCTTGCTTTAATTTCCTCAGTAATTTCTGTCTTATCTGCTGTCCCAAATTCTAGCTTTGCTTATTCAAATTATGCCACATACTTCTGCCAGGGTGGTTTTGCAATGATACATATTCAATTATGTCATTCTGTGCTGCAAAAAAAATTTAAAACCTTCTCTTACCTTCAGGATAAAATCCAACTTCTTAACATGGTGTCTTACAGTGTGTTCTATTGCTATAATGGGGTACTTAAAACAGGTTAATCTATAAAGAAAACAAGTTAATTTAGTCCAGGTTTTGAGTCTCTGGGGAGTCCCAGGTCATTGCTGCATCTGCTGCATTATAATATAGTACAAGGAGTCACACGACAAGGAAGAGAAAATGTGTTAGCTCAGGTCTTTCCTCCTCTTCTTACAAACCCATGAAGTCTCAACATAAGAGTCCTGGTGCTGATGACTTTGTCTGATCCCAGTTTTTTCTCAAAGGCCCCACCTTAGAAAACCATCAATGTGAATTTGAGATTCAGTTGCAGCATGAGTTTTGGAGGGGGCCCTCACCCCATGGCAGATGGCAACCTGGGCCCTGGCTCCTTCCTGTAACCCCGGTTCATCACTCCACCTGGACTGAGTGCTCCCTCCAGAATGAAGACTGAAAACCAGAATGAATCAGCATGGAAATGTCCACACTGACATACAAGTGTTCAACACAAATTAAAGAACCACTTTGGTTTTTGCAGTCATGAATCTCAAGTTGTTCTAGAGCGCCTCGCTCACTAAGAGTGGTGCAGATGGGGCTTTTGAATCTGCCAGTTGAGACTTTTTGTTTTAAAATACAATTTTTAAAATTAAAAAAATGGTGTTTTTTGGGTAAATCGCTTTAAAAACTAGGAACTTTAAACACCTTGTTTTTCTTCCTTTTTACTTACGGGGAAAAAAGAGAAAGTGTGCATTGCCTCACGACGGTGGGAGATGTGATACTGGGGTGATCTGATGTGCACATGATCCCATTTTCCAGGCCCCACTGACCCTCCTCTGGGCTGTCATTTGTTACTTTGTCACCTGGTCTTGCAGGATGGTTGCGCCGAGGAAGTTCAGCCATTCCTTCCCACTGTGTCCTTTTCATCTGGATTCTCACCAGGATGCTCACCGTCTAGGGCTCAGCCAGATCTGGCAATCAGTTGCAGGATTTGGATTGTCTGTCTCTATGGAACTCACTTGTCCCAGGTCTTAAAAATGCCATTGGCAGATGTGCTAATCCATTTTCATTATAAACTAATATTACTGAGTTTTATTGGATAAAAATATACACATTAAGCTTATCGGTAATGAGACAGATGTACACACCTGTGCATGAAACCGCTTGGTGAAGGTGTAGAGCACCACATTCATCATCCCACATACGTCCTTGATACCCCTTTTCTGAACCATGGGCAATCTGTTCAGATAAGTAGGTGACTGAATTTCAACTTCATACAAACAAAATATGGGTATAGTAAGTACTGCAGTTTGTGCTTTTATGTCTGACAACTTTCCTTCTTCAAAACGTGTTTAAGATCTATCCATACTGCTGAGTACATCGGTTATTTTTATAATTCTGAGTAGTATTCTGTTACACGAATATATCACAATTTGTTTAGTGATTATCTTTTGATGGACATTTAAGTTGTTTCCAGCTTGGAGCTACTACAGAGAAAATAGCTATGAATTTTCTTGCATAAGTCTTTTTATGTAATGTGTTTAAAAGTAATTCCCTTGGGTAAACATACTTATGAGTAAAATTGCTAGTTATAGTTTAATATAGAAGTTTCAAGACATTTTAGTGTGAGCCCTCTAACTTCATCTCTTTTTCATCAAAATACACTTGGTTATTCTGGAATCATTGAATTTCCACATGCATTTTTTAAATCAGGTTGCCAATTTTATAAAATAATAAATATTTGGCATTGCATTGAAGTTATAGATGGAAGTTGGGGTGGACATTGAAATGTTTCAACATCCAAAGAATGAGTGAGGATTTCATTAATTTATCTTAACCATGTTTTATAGTTTTCCATCCTATAGAAGCCAGCCTTAAAGATTGACAATAACATTTCTAGGATTCTAAAGTCCAGACCAACCTCTTGAGGTCTGTCATAAATAGTCTAACATCAATTCTGACCTTTGAATTGGTTGAAACAAGTCACAGAAATAGCTTAGATTAAAGAGGTGGAAAAAGACACTACTTGATGGGGTGAGTGACAATTAATTGGTGGCAATGTTTATGGAGGTTTCACCAAGGTTCCGTGGATTCTTGGAAAGAAAAGAAGTTCTTGTAATTGATGCGCTGTAATATCAAACCCTATTGCCACACATTGGTCATTATTGTTCAAATGCATAGCCTTGCAGATGTTTAAATCTATACGTTATTTTTCAGTGTCTCCATTATGATTCAGGATTTGTCTATTTCTTCTTCCTTTGTTTTTGTTTTATGTGTTTTGAAGCTCTGTGTACTTATTAGGATTATTGGGTCTTTTTAATAAGTTGACTTACCTTGCGCTTGCCGGGCAGGCGCTTAGACCCCTGAGCTAGATCCCCAGCCCTGTTTTTGAGACAGGGTTTCACTATGCCGTTCAGGCTGGCCTTGAGCTCACTTTGTAGCCCAGGATGGTCTTGAACTCACAATGATCCGCCTATCTCAGCCTCCCGAGTGCTGCGATTACAGGCGTGAGCCACCATGCCTAGCCATATTTGCTTTTTTATAACTATTATTTGCACACTACTGTTTCTTTTTTTTTTTTTTGCTTTGTTTTGTTTTCTTTGCAGTCCTGGGGGGTTGAACCTCAGTCACAGCTCACACTAGGCAAATACTGTACCACTGAGATACATTCCTAGCCATATAATACTATTACTATAATTGTTTCTACATTAAATAAGAAAATGTTTTGTCTTTCTTTCACAAATACCTTATGAAAACTTTCTTCTCATGCTCACTCTGTGGAGCCTTGGACTGCTTTGTAAATAATGGAAGCGGGGTCTGTTGCTGCCTGATTCATTAATTGCTGAATGCTCAAATAAATGTGTTAACATTTTAGTGTGCATGCATTTATCTTGTAACTGTACATACATTCTCATACCTTTACTTTTAAATTGCATTTTGTATTTAAAGTTCATCTCCTATAAACAGTATATAGTTGAATCTTGCTTTTCTATTATTCTGAAAAGTTTTGCTTTTTAACTCACCCTGCATGTAAGGTTCCATAGTCACAGGATCTAGGGATTCTAATTTGGGCATATTTGAGAGACTCTCCCTCTGCCTACTGTGTATTTCTTCCCTGCATCTCACATCTCGCCTTTTCCAGGATCCAGTATAATTATCATCAGGGAGAATGAAAATACAATAATAAGCCAAAAATAGAACAAAACAAAAATATTGTCCACAACAGTGGGGAAAAAAGGGGCAAGAAGAATTTTTCTTGTTTTTTATCCTCCTGCAGAAATACAAGTGTCACCATTAATTGAAGGTTCAAGAAATTACCTTTCCACATTTTATTTCCTTCCCCCCACAAAGTCTTCAACACATCTCAAAATAAAAGTACCATTTAAAACATCAGCGAAACTAATTCTTTGTCAACATCCATGTCCAGAGAGCTCATCATGAATTTAGCAGAGATAGATTTTCACTGAGCTGAGGGAAATTGTAATTGGCAGAGGCCATGCAAGGAGAGTGCACTCTCTGTGCCTTACAGTTTAATCTTTGTTTTTTTGCCTCAATCTAATAGAACTGGGACTCTAACCGCACCTTTTACACACCAGGAAAATTATATATTGATGACCCCTGTTCCACTGAAGATCTTCCTAAATCCATGCCTGTGGAGAATTTGCATTAACCCTTCAAATAAAAGTAGATTAAATTTATTGCCAAAAGTGAAGGATGACAATTTTCTTTGACTTTTTCGTTTCACTTTTGCTTAAAATATCCTGGCATGTAATTTAGATTGGTATTTTTCCACTGCTGGTAGAACTAAGTTTAATCAAAATGACAGATAAACATATTTTTATAGAAGTTTATGACTCAAGTCCTTTATATTTGTACTGAAATAGCATTAAAACACCTAGTATTAAAACGGCAGTTAACAAAAGCAACTACTTTCATGGATAGTAATTTTCTGGGCATAGATAAGAACATGTTTGGAAAATAGCACTGAAACTACACGAGTGGGTTTGTGTCTGTGGTACACATGAGTTTGAATGTTCTGTGACTTACAGCTTGGTGAATGTTACAGTTAAGATCTCAGATGTCCCTGCAAAGTCTCATGTGTTTGGAACGTGACTGGCTCATGGGAGCACGCTAGACATCAGTCGGGCCATTCTTTGATAAGATCCAAAGCTGAATATACTGTTTAGAGTGGGGCCTCATTGGGAGCCAGTGGGTCAATGAGGGCATGACCTGGAAGCATGTATTTTCATCCTGGCTCTTCTTTCTCCACTTCCTGGCTACCATTAGGTGAGAAGCTTTCCTCTACCAGCCCTTCTATCACCATATTTCTGCCTTGGAGTCAGTTAACCATGTGCAGCCTGAAATAGTCAAAATAAACCCCTCCTTCTTGTGTCTTGGGTATTTTGTTCCAGTAATGGGAAAGTGACTGATATAGTGACTAAGAGTGAGTGCACTGCTACCATTACTGATGTTTGACAAGAGAGGATCTGTGCTTGTTCAGTGGGTGCTTTGGAAATATAATGAAGATGGGTTGTTGTCTTTAAATAAATCTCCTAAGTGTGCAGTTGCAAAACTGTACAGAATGGCAAAGCAACCATCAGCTCCAATCCTTTTCAGTTTATCTTGTTGTTATTGCTGGAAAAATACATGTGCTTGTGTGCAGAGGTAGTACTGGAATAAGGGAGAGATTATAGCTTTCCTTTGAGTGTCAGTGGAAATGTCATCGTCAGGGTAAAACAGGTGAGGCAGTGTACAAGTTTTCTAGCTCAAATGTCTGGTGTTTGCTTTAAGCCCCTGGTCATTGAGCCAAATCTAATTCCCTTCCGTTGTGTTTGGTCTTTAGAGGCACTTAGAATCAATTTTAGTTGTGTTCAGTCTGGCTCCTCTCCCAGTTTTATGACCTCACTCAGAGCTTGCAGTTTTCAACTCCAGCAACACCCAAGACTGAACATGGAAAACATCATTTTCATCATCACCATCATCATCATCATCATCATCATTAATTGACAGACAATCATTATATACATTTATTGGGGACTGTGTGATAATTTGACAAATACATACAGTTGTGATGGTTTAATCAAGGCTAATAGCATTTTCATCTTAAACATTTATCATTTCTTTGTGTTGGGGACCTTCAAAGTACTCTCCTAGTTATTTGTAAATGTATAGTAAATGTCAACTCTGTTTCCTTACTGTGCTGTGGAACACTAGAACGTATTCTGTCTAATAGTGTTTTGCTGAGCACTATCCGGCTTCCCTCTCTCCGTTCACCCAACCCATGCAGCTTCTAGTGACCAGTGATCTACTAGATCACCTTTCTAAGATCCCACATGTAAAATACCATGTGCCTTGCTCGTTCTTCTGTGGCTCATTTTCCTTAATACAATTCCTTCTAGTTCCCCTTTGTCACAAATGACAAGTTGTGAAGGTATTTGTAAAGTAAAGACAATAAATCTGATTTTATTTAACAGTTTTCACTTTTAAAGATTAGACAGCTTGTATTAATTTTGATCTCTATCTTAGACCCTTGAAATATTAGCAGCATTTCGATAAGCATGAAGTTAAATCAAACCGTGTCATTGTGTATCATTCATTTCTATAGATGGCTCAGTAGGGGCTTTTAAAATTTTTTTTTCAAGGATATATAGTCACATAACTCTGCCAGACTTCTGGATTCAGAGCTAAGCCTTAGCTCTTAATATTTGTGTAGCCTTGGGGAAGTTATAGAAGTTTCCCTAACAAACCCACTGATGGAGCTTGCTGTCCATTCTCTCTGTGAAATGTATCCAGTGATAACCAAATCGCTCATGCCACTTATCCACTGCTGCATAACAAACCACCTCAACTTAGGGGCTTAAAATAACTTTTTTTCTTCTTACTGAGATACAACTGGGAGGGCCTTCTGGGGTGGGGGACCTACTCTGTGTGATGCTTGGCTGGGGACAGGAGGAGCCACTTTCAGCTTAGTTCATTCCCATGGCTGGCAAGTTTGTGTGAGAACTGGGTGCGCAAGGGGTCTTAGTTCCTCTCCTGTGGGTATCTCCACAGTCCGGGCTCCCCCACATCGACCACTGGGCTTTCAACAGACAGTGTTGCAAAAGAACAAGGCAGAAGTATGTTTCTGTGACTTAGGCTTGGAAACCTGTGGCATCGCGTAAACCATAATCTGTCTGGATCGTCACCAAGATCCCTCCAAATTCCAAGGGAAGGGACACAGCTTCGAGCTCTTCTAAAGAATGGCGAAGGTCAAGAGGAGCAGTGGGGTGGTGCAGAGTGACATCCATCTTCAGGACTTGGGCTCTCTGTGGTAGATCCACATCCTTCTGCTCTTACTCGGCAAGTTATCTAAGAGTTAGTTCTCCAGTCCCTTAATGTCAGTTCTCACAAGATAGCTCAATGACAAATAATGATGAAATCTGGTTGTGAAAAACCATGCTTTTTATTTTTCCCTCTGTGAAAATTAAGCTGAACACTTTGAAAGGAGAGGGCATGAGTGACTCATGCAAACTAGGTGCTGGGAAAGCACCTAGAAAAGATGAAGGGACAGTCAAGTAGAAATATAGTAGGATTCTGCATAAGATTGTTTCACTTGTGTCCCCAGGTTTATTTCACATTGAAGAAACAGAAACTAGAGAACACTGAGCATGTTATGGGACTTTTGCTGTCATAAATACAGTGCTGAATTTCAACTGGCAGACTGTGTACTGAAAGAAAGGCCTTGTCACATTAATGTAAATTTATACATTTAAAAAAATTACAATGTTTATGGCATGCATCCATCCAATTTTGAAAATTCCTTATTTCAACTCGCATTTTCAGTGAACTAATTATTAATCTCTATTGTGTTTAATAGTAAGCTTCCATTGCAGTTGAGGCTCTCTTTCCCTCTATTTTCTTGTCTGTACAATGGATATCATAATTATATTATCTATTTCATAGGATTTTAAAAAATAATTATCTAAAATAAACTATATAAAACTTCAGCTCATAGCATGCATTTTGCTGGTGTAGTTATTACTGTTGTTTTGTGTTATGGAGGAGGGGACTAGAATGTGATATAATGATCCCTTGGGGAAGTAAATAAAGCAAGGGGAATCAGAACCATTCAATTTTCCCATGGTTTAGACTCACAAGGAGTTGGAGCAGCTGTTGCCCTCCTGTGCTATCAGTCAGTGGCACCAGTTGGACCCCTCTAGTGAATTACCATTCTCATCACTTCTTTTCTTTGCTAGTGGTTTCTCTCTCTATTCTTGAAAACTCTCTGTGACTATCCTTCCACTATTCTTCCCATCTACTTCTTGTATCACTCCTTCAACTCTTCCAGAGAGATTTTTTTTTTTGCATTGCCTACTCTTCATCCACAGAAAAAGAACACAATTATTTGGCACTTAGGCACCTTGTAAGCCCCTGGGTTACCTCACATGTCCTATGGCTTTTATCTGAGAAGCAAGTCACGGGTTCAATCACTTGTAGTCAAAATGTGACACAAAGAAAGATAACATGTGCACTTCTGCTCTGGCCACAGGTGTTGGAAGGTTGTAGTCCCCGGAACACCAATGCATGACTGATGTCCAGTATCATGCAAAGTTACAGTCATGCTGGAAGTTTACCACAAGTGTTCATTCTGTTTAATAAGTGTCAGGACTTCGCCAGTTATCTAGAAGACCCACCTCTATGTGGGACGTATTGGATAGTGACTGCTTAGAAGAAAGGAGTATTCTGTGGTAAAATATAGGTGGTAATCACATTCCAATTTTTAATCTTGGCTTGTCTACTAGAACTACTCTGCATTCTCTGCCTCTTACACATGAGATCATACACACACTGGTATTCTCATTATAATAGGTCCTAGAATTACCTGGAAATAAAAGTTATGGATTATTATTGCAAAATATTCTCAAGGTATTGCCTAATCAGAGAAGTGACAATTTATTCTGTGTATTCATCTAGTTTTGCCTCTCTTGCCAGGGTCAATGCCTCACATGCCTCACAGAAACAGGAAAGAAACAAAGCAAGCAAGCAAGCAAAAAGAAGGAATGATAACTAAAGCCATTTGTCAAAATGAAACCAGAACGTGGCAAATTTCCTTTCCTACTTGCTTAATATTTCAACATTTTCACTCTTTGGTGAATATGTACATTCTATCTTTAGAACACATTTAGAGAAAACAATTCCAAAAATGACACAGAGAGAGTCCATCTGGAATCAATTGTTTAAAATGCTCAGCAAAATTTCGTCTTCTCTTTGGAACACTCCAGTCCCCTAAATAGAGGTAAGATTAAAATAGCTCTCCAATCTCACTCTTGGCCAGAAATTTGGGGGAAAAGGATGTTCCAAGATGAAGAATTCCCACAAAAACTCCTATACCTCATACCTTATGTCTATCTGCTTTCTTTTATCATTAAGCCTTCTTACAGTTGTCTCTAACTCACGTGAGTCTAGCAGTTCATTTCTCTTCAAATTAGAGTAGATGAATAGTGAGTTCACCCCAAGAAAGAGAAGTTAGCACCAGGAGGTACAAATAAATGGTCAATAATCAAGCAGCTATCTGGGCATGACACCAACCTCAGCTAATAGCGTCCAGAGACTTGCTCAGTGCTGTACACTTTATTACTCCAGCAAAAAGAAAAATGTCTTTCCATACAAGCCAGACAAAGGATCTGTTCTTTAGGGGAAGCCAAACATACTCATTCTTCGCAGCTTGGGCCCTTAAGGCTACTATGGATCGAGTTTCCTGGAATGTGCTTTTTATCAGGAATATCCTTGGTTCTTATTGGGTGCAAATTTTAGGGCATAAATAATGAACCAGACACTGCATAAAGTGATTTTTCCAAGAACCACAAAAAACCTATTTCTCCCAGCAACTGGCTTTCCCTACCCATAATTCCAAGCTTCACATCCCCCAGTGTCTCTTTTGATTCATTTGAATTAGCAATAAGTGAATCCAGTCTCATTCTGTAGTCAGACGACTTTCAGCTGGATTTTCTGTGCATTTCAGGCTGAGGATCACGCCCTTATCCAGTCATGACAATTCATAATCTATGGGTAAGGGAAGTAGCTGCTTTTGATTTCATTCTACCCAGCAAGCAAAAAGGTGACTGTGTATACATCTGATACACACCTACTGTGTTCTTTTTGTGTTTCTCATTTTTTGAGACATTTAGTATTTTCACTTGCAATGACTTATTTGTGTTTGCTTTCCTACTGAGCATCAGAATTCATGTTAAGAGGAAAAGTCTCTACGTCAAGACATCAAGAATCCAGGCAAAGACAAGCATGTTGGTCCAAGTTGTCAACTCAGAATGGTCTTTCTAAACAAGGAATCGAGCTCAAACCTCTCTCATGTGAGCTTACTTTGATGGCAAACTTCTTGCATGTTCTCTGTCTCTTCACTGTCCCCTTATCCTAGTGGTTGACCCTGCAGTTGGATCACAAATGCTTTTACAAAGAGGAAAAATGAGCCTTCCACATATGATCCAATTTAGAACTAAAGCCTCTGTCACTATCAGACTTTGCTGTCCATTCCCTATGGGTCATTTTCAAATGATGTAAGGTAGACCCGATTCCTTTTGGGAAGTCTTACTGATCCTATGCTGGGCTCAAGTTGGACCTCTGAGATTTTTTAAGCTTCTTTTCAAAGTGTGAGAACCTTACTCCCAAGCCCTCGAAAATATGATAGGGGATAGACCAAGAGCAGGGATGGGTAGCCAACACTGGATTTTCGGAGTGCCAACTCTGAGTCCTGGTGCCCAGAAATGCCAACCTGGAAATATCCCACGGTCTCTTTTTATTAAGGTCTAAATAGTAATTAGCAAACTGCTTCTAAAGTGATGTCCTTGCAGGGATCTAGGAAGGAAAGTTTCCCTGTGGGTTGCCCAGGATTTGACCTGCAGGAGCAAAGCCCGATTACACATTCATGGAGCCAGCAGTGCAGGCAGGTTTTCTCCTCCCCCATGTCCATCTGGTTTATCTCTCTGAGGGCCACACCTGGAGGACAGTGTCTTGTACTCTGTCTCAGGTTCCACATGAAAGTCATGCCCTGCCGCAGCCTCAGACCACAAAGCATCCAAAACACAGTCATCTTCACTGAAGGTGTCTGCTGACATTGGCCACCCATCCTCACTGACTGTAATGTCCCTTATCATCTTCCAAAATGGCTAAATCTGAGCCCATAAAAAGGGACCTTGGCACTGATGTTGCACTTTGATTTTTATACTGGGTTCTCCAGGAGAAACTTACAGGCCAGCTCTCTTGGTAGGAGAGAGAGCAGTGAATGGATAGGGGCTCTTGATGAGGGGCTCATGTCCTCTTTCAAAATTATCTAGCATTCCCACTGATTTCACAGTCTAAGCTACTGCTTCCAAATCACCTGTATTTGCAAATACCTTTGGTGAGGGAAGGGAGGAGCTAGATACAGAACGATGTACTCATTCATTCCTAAAGTATTTACCTATTATGGGCAAGCCGTGATGGATACAGTAATGAATGAGATCCTAGAAACACAGAGCAAAATGCAGCTAATGTGTAAGTGAGGATGATGGCATTGCAAAGTGGGGGTGCACAGGGGAGAGGGTCAGGCCGTATGTTACCAGGGTAAACAAGCTTATCATAGGTCAACACGCCCCTGTGCTGCCTACGTGTTTAGAGGTTGAAGGTGGCACGATCTTTTTCATTTGCATGAGATTAGTTTAAAGATGTTACTGGATGTATGGGATCCTCTTGTCCTGGTGCAACTTGTTCTCCAGAGAATGCACACACCGGATCAGAGGGAAACACATCTAAGAGGAGGGACTGGAATCAGACATCCTGGGTCCACACCTTGGCACTCTTGACTGTATAACTTTGGGTAAGTTACCCTGCCTTCCCTGTGTTTTAGGTTTCTCATTTGTGATGTGGGTGATATTGCAC
>RJWT010040125.1:0-12548 GCA_004365215.1 Cuniculus paca
CCCAGACAGAACTGGGGGCTTCAAGAGCGTGGCCTGCATTGGCTGTGTCCAGTCTCCCCAGAGGCACCAGCTAGGCAAAGCCAGTGCCAGGGCTTGGATAGGGCTGTTTGTTGAATGATTACATGAGTGGATGAGGGGAAGAGGGCTAGATTGCCTTTAACCAAATTATTTTGATTATACAAATAAATGACATCTGGGGTAAAAATTATAAAAAACACAGAAAAAAAACAAAGTAAAAAATTGCCCCCAACTCCCCAGAGAACACTGCCCTGAGAATTTTAGGGTCATTTTTCCCATAAAGGCTTTCAATGTGTGTACAACTTTATGTATTACCTTCCTACCCCACCCCTGGCACCAGGGATCGAACTCACAACCTCACACTTGCCAGGCAGCCTCCTAGGCCACTGAGCTAAATCCCTTGTCTTTTTGAGACAGGTTCTCGCTATACCATTCAGGCTGGCCTTGAGCTCACTTTGTAGCCCGGGCTGGTCTTGAACTCACAACGATCCTCCTGTCTTAGCCTCCCAAGTGCTGGGATTACAGGCGTGCGCCACCAGGCCTGGTTTACATTACCCTTTGTACATAACATTTTCTGGTTTATTAAATATTCATTTAAAGTATGTATATATATATATTTTTTTTTAACAAATCTTATGGAAATTTTCAAACAAATACAGAGAGTTACGTAATGACCACCAGGTATCCACCTCTAGCCTCATCAATTATCAATACTTTGTCAACCTGCATCATCTGTTTTCACTCATTTTTATCTTTGGTCTAGATGCCCCCCAAGGTCACAGGTGGGGCTTTTTCAGAGCTGTGGGACCTAAATCACGCGCTGGGATTTGTACTATGCAGCGCAAGGCTCAAGGGTGCCAGGATTAAGGGTGTGAGCGCCGAGCGCACTGAGTAGCCTGGATAAAAGGGGCGGAAAGAGCCATCACGACCCCTCCCTTGTTGCTTTTGCTGCCTTCTGCCCTGCCATGGACTGTTTCCCCTCTGCGATGCCCCTCCGCCAGGCCACCCTGCCTGGGAGCCAGGCAACCATGGACTGAAACCTCTACAAACTGTGAGCTACAACAAACCTTCCTCTTTTAACTTTGGGTGTTGAGTGTTTGGTCTCAGCAAAAAGAAAATAACAAAGACATTGATAGAACACAGTTATGGACTGAATCGCATGCTCCAAGAAGATATACGCTGATGTCCCAGCACCCAGGACCCCAGAATTCGAACTTATTTGGAAACGGGGCCCCTGCGAGTACACGTGACACAGGGACAGGTCCCTGACCTTATAGCTCGTGAGAGGAGGCTGAGGAGACAGAGGCAGAGGCTGGCGCCATGTGCCCAGGACTGGCGGCTGCCCCAGAAGTAGAGAGAGGGGGAGTGACTCTCCCAGCGCCCCAGACGGAACAGGAAACCTGGGTTCCAGACTTCTGACCTCCAGGACCACAAGCACTTACATTCCTGTCAGTTTAGCTGTGTCCTCCATGCTGCTTTGTCTTGGCAGCCACAGAAAACTGGACTCAAATACTCTGAAGCACACACTGCACAGAGAGAGCCTCGGCTCAGTGCCCGCGCTTCCTCTCCTGAGCTAGAACCTGACACGTGAGGGAAACTGATGCTGAACGACTAACAAAGCACTAATCTAACCACGTCTGCCCGAGGCTGTGCAGTGGGGCCCAATCTGTGACCCGGCTCGAAGCTGGGGAAGCCAACGCCCAGGCAGGTTAACGCCCAAAGAGAGGTGGCCGTAGGGTCCAGCCGGGACCCAAACCGCGCTGCAGCAGGTCCTTGCCGTGCCCGCTGGCTCCTGCACAGTTACACTCGCGCCGTGCGCGTCCTTGGACAGTGCCAGGGCAGAAATGCCAGCTGGGAACAGCCGGATCCATGGGCCCTAACCCAACTCTCTTCTGAGCAGCCCTCCTTTCACAGCTGCTCTTCCTATGCTGCCCAGGAGGTGCAGGCCCAGGAACCCAAGTTCTCTGCTCCTGTCCCCTTTGCTGCCTCACTCCTCTGCCCCCCATGCCACTCAGTTTCCACGGTGCCTGGGTGTCACCTCTCCTCTGTACATGTGTCAGCCCATCCCGCTGTCACAGTTCATTGCCAAGACCCCATCCCTGGGGACATCCAGCTCTCTACTGGACTCTGCCTGATCTGCACATGATCAAGGGAGAGAGAGAGAGAGAAAGGGACAGAGACAGAGACAGAGGGAGAGGGAGAGAGAGAGAAAGGGAGAGACAGACAGTCAGAGACACAGAGACAGAGACAGAGAGACAAGACAGAGAGACAGAGATAGAGAGGGAGAGAGAGAAAGAGAGGGAGAGAGATAGAGAGGGAGAGACAGAGACAGAGAGATAAGACATTGAGGGAGAGAGAGAGACAGAAATGCGGACAGAGAGACAAGACAGAGACAGAGATAGAGAGGGAGAGAAAGAAAGAGAGGGAGAGGCAGAGACAGAGAGACAAGACAGAGAGACAGACACAGAGACACAGATACAGAGACAGGGACAGAGAGACAGAGACAGAGAGGGAGAGAGAGAAAGAGAAAGGGAGAGACAGAGAGAGGCCACAAATTACCAGTGCAGTCAGTGAAAGAGGAGACACTGCCACAGACCCTACAGACGTGAAAAGAACAATGAAGGACTCCCGTTTGGAGCAACTTCCTCTCAGTAAATTCAGTGGTTTTTGATGGAAAGGGCAAGAGTTGAAGGAATGAATTATCAGAACTGGCCAGAGCACGTGCACTGGAATTTCACGGCTAAATAAATGGAGGTTTCTGTCTGTTGGGGAGGGGGGACTGGGACATTACAGATGGGCAGGGGGGAGCCAGGATGTCCACATGATAAAGACATTGGCTATAGATGCCAGTGTGAACTACTGTCCTGCTTTCTGCAGTCACAAGGTCGCCTGTGGAACTGTTTACAGACACCTGCACGCACACAGGTTGGAATGTACACAGTCCCCAGCCCTGTGGCTAAGGGGCCCTGAGGCAATGACTCCCCACCTCAGGCAGCAGCCACCGGTCTCCTGGTCTCCAGCTGCTCTCCAGGAACAGGAAGCAGAGCTGCACACTAGGCCTGGAGAAAGAACCACACATATGAGCTGGAGCATCGTACAGTGCAAAAGGTGCGCGTGAAGAGGATGACACACACAGACACAAGCGTGTGTGCACGCGCAGGCCAGTCAAGGGCAGGCCAATAGCACACACAGCCAATGGAAAGAACACTCCAGTAGGCAAAACTGGAAACATTCGAGGAACAAAATAAAGTCCTAGGGGATTAGAACCCAAGGCTGAGCAATTCACCCTGCAGTGAGCGAATGATGGACCAAAGGATGAATGGGAGAAGAGACACGAAAGCCCCCGAGCCCCGGACGCCAAGAAACACACACCGCTCTGCACCCCTCACCTGGGTGCAGCTGTGCCTGGGGGGTGCTTCCCAGGGCCTGGGTGCAGAACGGGGCTGGGGCAACACCTGACCACACCCCCCACCAGGGAAGCAGCAACCCCAGGGGGAGCAGCCACTTTGGGCCGGATATCTCTGATGGGTGTGACAGGCACATGGCTGGACACTGCCACCTTCCCTCCAAAGCCCACAGCACTGCTGAACCAGGAGAGACGCAGACCAACCCCAGATGTCCACCCTGGGCCTCTCGAAGCCACCACGGTCATCAGAAACAAAGTCTGTCACAACCAAGAAGCCAAGCACACAGAGACTAAATGCCACGTGGGACGCTGGATGGGACTCCAGAAGCAAAAGAGACATCAGGTAAAAACTAAGGAAATCTGGACCAAGTGTGGGCTTCGGTTAATAACCACGCATCAGTGTGGGCTCATTAACTGTGACACGTGTCACACCCACTATAAGATGCAATAAAATATGGAAAACAGAGTGGGGTGTTTGGAAACTCTCTGTACTATCCTTGCAATTTTCCTACAATCTAAAACCATTCTAAAGAGTTTGCTTAAACAGCACAATATCAACAGAAGAAGTTAAGTTTAATTAAAAATCTTCCCACAAAGAAAACTACAGGGCCAGAAAGGTGACTTCACTTGGGGATTCTGAGGAGCATTTCAAAAGCAACCCTGACAGCCCACACCAACTCCTTCAGGAAGTAGCAGTGGAGAAACACTTTGCAACCCGATTTGCAATGCCTGGTGTCAAACTAAACTGGGCAGACATCATAGAAAGGAGAGCTAAGGCCTGGTTTCCCTTAGCAGCCTTGATGGGCAGTTCTCGACAGAGCCTCACCAAATGGTAAAAGCCGTGAAAGAGATGCAATCAGACTTGAGGACTGTGTGGATTTATTCCAAGAAGGCAGGGTTAGTTTAACCTTCCAAATCATTCACTGTAACTCACCGTTGCTGTGGCCTGGGGCTAAGGTGCCCCAGAAGGCTGGTGTATGGCAGGCTTCGTCCCCAACACAGCGAGGGTCAGAAGTGGGACTCCAGGGCAGGGCTGGACGGCGGGACTCATCCGAGATGGCCTCCTAGGGGAGTGGACTGGTGGTGGTGGCAACTACAGAAGCAGTCAGCCGGATGGAGGAAGTCGATGGCCACGTTGTGTCCCCAGGCTCTGCTCTCTCTCTGCCTCCTGCCCACCGTGAGGACAGCCGCCCTGTTCATCACTGCCCGGAAGCAGCAGGGTCCAGTGGCCACGCGCGGAAACCTCGGAAGCTGGGAGCTAAATAAACCTTTCCTCCTCTACACTGGTTTTTTCAGGCACTTTGTCACTGATGGAAAACTGACACAACTACATCAACTGAATTGAGAAAAGGAGCAATAAGACCATCGCAGGCAAAGGGAAGCAATAGCACATGACAAAAGTCAGCACCTATGCATCATCAAGATGCCTACCAAATTGGAGACAAGTGGGACTAACTCACTCACCTGAGGAGCTGGCGAGTGTGAAGAGCCCAGACCATACCACACCCGCTGGAGGAATGAATGTTTCTCCTGAGGCCAGGGCCAAACCAGGAGTTGCATTCACCTCTGGGTCCCCCAAAGGCACCCTAGGGACCAGGCCAGTGGACAGGTAAGCATTTACCTGAGCACATCGGAGCCAACAAACGTGGGTACCACAGTCAGAGGAAGCAAAGTCTGTTCTAGTTGTGCAAACTAGCAACTGAGAAACTGAAGTTTAAAAATATCACTCACAATTGTATTTTCAAAGTGAAATATTTAAGGATAAATCTAATAAAACATTAACAAGACGTATGAAAACTACAAAACGTTGCTAAAGAAACCTAATAAATAGAGAACTATGTCTAGTCCATGAATTGGAAGATGCAGTGCTATTAACATGTGAATCATTTCCTCTAAACTGATCCATAGATTCAGTGTAATCTAGGCTTTTTAAAAAAATCGTCAACCTGACTATAAAATTCTGTTGAAAAGGAAAGGACATGGAACGGTTCAAAGCATATTGATACAGTTTTTAAAAAAACATAAAATAATAAATTTCTTAAAAATCAAAAGAGAAAAAACTTGAAAGGCTCACTCTGCTTGATTTCAATGTATCCTAAAGCTTCAAAATCATCGGTATTGGCGTGGTGGGAAACAGGGTCAGAAACAAATGCAGTACTCGGACATAGTCAATTGGTTTGCAAAAAAGTGCCAATTTAATTGATGAGGGGATCTAGTGTTCTTTCTAAAGTACTGGAGCAATTCAATGCCTACATTGGGAAGAAAAGAATGGAATCAAACCATTGCTTTACCCCCTGTACAAAATTATATGGATTTGATTTGAAAGGGGTCATGGGCCTAAACATAAAATCTAAACCCATGAAATTTCTAGAAGATTATAGAGGAAAACAATCTTTGTGACATTTTCATTAAGCAAAGATTTATTAGCCAGGACCTACAAAACACAAACTATGAAAGACAAAATTATATCAAGCTTCATTAAAACAACAAAATTTCGCTGGGGATTTAGCTTAGTGGCCTAAGTGCCTGTCTGGCAAGTGTAATGTCATGAGTTCGATCCCCGGTGCCGCAAAAAAACATAAAATAAAATAAAATAAAACAACAAAATTTCTGATCTTTGAAAAACACTACTAAGAAAATGAGAAGCCAAGCCACGGCCTCTGGAAAGATACCTTCATGATGCAGCTCCGATAAAGGACTTGCCTTTAGCATATGTAAAGAAATTCAACTCGATAGTAAACATGACTGGTAATAAGAAAAAAATAAAACATTTCTAAGTAGGCAAGAGATTTGAACCAAAACCTCCCCCAAACAGGTGAATGGCTACTGAGCACTTGGCCTGGCGCCAAGCAGAGATCAGAGAATGATGAGTGACAGCCGTGCCCATGCCACTGCCCACCCCACCCACCAGGGTCTCAGGCCAGGGTCACAGGCTGACAACATCACCCACTGGTCAGCCACAGAGCAACGAGGTCCACCCATGCTATGGGAATAAAGTGAGCCGGAGCTGTTTCTGAGGAAACCAGTCTCCATTTCCTGGAAACTCACTATATAATCCAGCGCGTGTGACACAAAAGACTCACAAGAGTTCCCAGCAGGACACAGCCCAGATACCAACCTGACAATGTGACAAAGGGGATGAACTGCTGGACACACCTCCATGGCCTTGAGACACCATGAAGCCTGACACCGTCCTGTGGTCACTCAGCTCATGAGCCCGTGGCCAGGAGAGGAAGGACCGGGAAGGACACAGGGAAGCTTCCAGTGCAGTCGCCAAACTGCAGACATCCAGGAAAACGCACCCCTCTAAGGCACCCCCACCCCACTCACTTCCTCCACCGCACTCTGTGCCGTGACCTCCAACACTCTGCAATACTTAGTGCTTCTGACTTTTTGGTCTGCCTTCCTCGGCAAGAGCAGGGATTTTTATTTGACTTTTTCTCGAGCGACTAGGACCAGGCCGGGCTTTGAGGAGGGGCTCAGTAAATATTTCTTGCTTACTGACAGTTGGAGGACCCGCCCAGCCAGATCGTTTTCAGGTTGTAATCATTTGATTACAGGCAGGGGTGTGCAGCGTGGCCAACGGGAGACACAGGCGCCCCGAAAGGGACTGGCACCTGCGACCGGAGCCGGGACGCAGCCTCCCTTCATCAGGGCTCGGGGAGCAGCATCTCCCCTCCCCACAGCAGCTGCACAAAGACAGATGCCAGCTGCTTAGAACTTAAACGTGAAAGGCCAAACTTCAAAACTGAGAGGACGAGTCATTTGTTTGCCGTCCTCATGGCCAAGGGTTTCATCGTGAGCCACAAAACCCTAACCCCAGCAAAATGATTAATCAATTCAGCTCCATTAGGGCAATAACTTGTGCTCATTAGAACCCATTATATATTCCCCTTATTTTAAAAAATGCATACTGAAATATTTACAAGTAAATGCAGAGGGATTGACATTTTAATGCAAAAGCAAAACGATTAAAGGATTGATGATAAAACAGAGGAAGAGCCCAAAAGAACAAGAAGACAAGCTATTCTGTAACTTAGGTAACTGTCACATCCGGAAAAGAAGACTGCTATCCTGAATATGTAAAGAACTCTCGCAAATCAACAAGAAAGAAAGGTGGTACGTAGAAAGCGAATGAAGACAGAGACAGGGATTGCCCAGAAAAATGCAAAGAGCAAATGAACATTTGCCTCTTACGAGTTCCACCACTGTGCAATTAGAAAACGCAAGTTAATGTCACAGTGAGCGTCTGTGTGGGACCCGTGCGCAATGAAAGGTCAGGCAGAGGAGGTTCATGAGGCCGGGGAACTTACTCACCCACCCAAGTGACTTCCAAGGCAGAGCGCCTTGTGCAGGATGAGGTTCTGGAAGCAAAGGGGCCAGTCCCAGCTCGCCCAGCCGGAAGTGACACTGGCCCAGCCACCTTCCTCTTGTACCATTCATAGCTGTGTGCCAGGTCTTGGGTGCCAGCACCCCAGCATCTGCCTGGTACCGAGCAGCTCCAGCCCCAGTGACCTTTATGAAGCTTCTACGCATCGTGTGATCCCGGAGCACCAGGACCCTTCCTTCGCAATGTGAATCACTCCATTTGTGATCTACAGCCACGAAAACGGCTGTTCCCTGGGTACTGTATGGCGTGTGTGGCAGGTTCCCTATTACCAGTCCCAAGACCACAGCTCGTGGGGACCAGTGGGGACTGGCACCTCCCAGGAAGGCTGGCTACAGAGCACGTGGTATGTCTTACCAGCCTCGCCTGCACCCCAACATCTCCTAGCCCTTGCCAGGCCTGTGCATGGGTTACTCTTTTCCCCTGGAGCCCACAAAGCCCCCACAGTCACTGCCTATCCCCTGATGTGTCCCACCCATCTATGGGATGGCCCATAGTAGCCTCCTTGCAGGCACCCACTCAGAGCACAGAAGCCTGGATTGTGGGCTGCACCCCGCTTGCCCTCCACCAGTGCATCAGGGACCCCATGAGTCCATCATACCTGCCGCTCCCGACCTGTCCCCACCTCAGCCACAGTGAAACTGAGGAGGGAGACAGCTCCAGGCCACCTCTGCACCCGTGTCCCCAGGGCCTGCCTCAGGAGTACCCTGACCGCTAGGAGTCCTGCAGCTGGGGTGTGTGTGGAGGTGCTGTAAACACCCATGAAATCAGCTGTGCAAATTGTGGGCCTCACAAGAGTTCCCAGCAGGACACAGCTCAGATACCAACCTGACAATGTGACAAAGAGGACAAACACCCCCATGGCCTTGAGACACCATGAAGCCAGACATCGTCCTGTGGTCACTCAGCTCATGAGCCCGCGGCCAGGAGAGGAAGCATCAGGATCCTTTATACCTTCATTGGTGCAGGGCCCCATAGCTATCCGTACATTCCCATCCCTTGGGACTCAGAAGATACCTGACGTGGCTCAAACGGTGGCCATGCCCAAGTTCCCAGACTGACAGTGGGAACACGCACACGCGCGCACGCCTTCGGCCTGTCCTGCGGGCTTTTTACCCGCACGGGATAACTCTTGGTTTGCTTTGAATGTGACTTAGTCATCAGCATTTAGGAACCAGGACATGTCGCCAACCATTTGGATTTCTGGCTTCGCTTGGAAAGTGCAGAGCACAACCCGCCCAGGGCAGTGCCCCCAGCAGTCGGCAGGCCTGTCGGGCCCATCCCGCAGCTCCCCTGGTGGGCAGTGTGCTGTCCCATGAGCCTGCGGCCTCTCCAAAAGACCAAGTCGCCTCAGTCGGAAGAGCAGCTGGTGACTCCATCCGGGTCCCACTGCTGGGCGGGCAGAGCAGCCCTCGTCCTTTGTCCTGCTCCTTTCCTCTGAGTTGCGCTGGTCACTGCTGGAGCGGAAGACACCGTGTCCGACCAGCTTTTCTGCGGTTCTGACCGCTGCTGAAGGTGCTGGCTCCTCGGCTCACAGGTTTTCCCCAAGCAGGCGATCGTCAGAGCGCCTCTTCCCACTCACCGCGCTGGGCACAGCCCCAGAACCACGGCCAAGGCCCCCACGAAGTCAGCTCCCCGTTACCCACGGCAGTACAGCCGCCGTGCTCCTGGCTCACGTCCCGAGGCTACTGTCCGAGACATGTGTTATCTCTTTACCAGATGAAGCGAACGCCCTTCTCTTGCCAGCTTGCCAAGGGATTTCCTTTCCCGGAAGGAGATCGCATTTAATGAGTTTACGGATCTCGACATCTGACAGTATCTGGTGTTTAACACGAGCTCAGAGAACACCTGGGCATAAACACACAGATGTGTGAAATCTGATACAAGTCCTTTGCTTTCCTCATTCCACTCCTTCACATGATAGACTTTTTCTGGATGTGTAACCTGGGAATTTCTAGAACTTCTCCTTGGTTACCGCCAGTTCACCCCACCTCGAGAAGGGGTGCCAAGTTTCCACTGCTGTTGTTCTGATGGGGACCCCGCACCTACATCCACGAGGCGCTGGCTCTCTGGTTTGTATGCCTGTGCACGCCCTGTGGGCAGATTTTTTTATCTGATCCCAGCTTCATAAAAATGAATCAGTCGTTTTCCATCTTCTCCTGCGCCCTGGAAGAATCCATTATCAGCTCCTTGAAACTTGAAAGAACTCGCCGGGAAACCGCCCGGCAGGAGCTGTGGGAGGAAGCGCCCAGGTAATTTTTTCTCTATCGCCCGACAGATTCCAATTTTCTCCTTCTGATCTCGAGACGTTCTCCACGACCCACAGTTTCCGAGAAAATACCCATTTACCAGCACGCGTGGATGTTACATAACCCCGCACGTAGGCTGTCGCCTTCTCCCTCCGTGCGGGTGCCCACGTGTTTCTTCCTGCCTAGCTCGCCTGGACGTGGGCCTGGAGTGCGAGTCTCATGTGTGTGTCAGGTATGTGTCCACATGAGTTATAAGGTGACCTTCACACGGCCACGTGACACCTTGTTCTTAATGACGCCTCGACGATGCCCCTGAATTCTGGTTGGGCCTCCGTCCACCAACCTGACTCTCAACACGTTTGTCAGGTATCCAGCGAGGATGGACCAGGGCTCAGCTGGGCACAGAGGCACAACTGCAGCTTCGTCCCAGCCCACCCAGTCCTTTGAGTCAGAGCCAAGGCCCCGCTGTCATCTAGGAGGGAGGCTCTCCGGGGTCCGGATCACATGAGCTCAGGGGTGCAGCTGGCAGCTGTTCGGAGCTTGAAATGAGCAGGTGTGGAGATGGCCGTGGCCATCTGTGGAGAGGTGGCAGCTGGGAGTGGGCACAGCATGGAGGCTTCGTGTCCCCACCCACGTCCCTGGAAGGCTCGGCGGTCACCGTGTGGGGATCCTCATGCACAAACCAGGCACCCTGGTGCAGACACAGGGCCCAGCAGGACTGGGGTGGCCATGCAGTGGCTAGGCCCAGCTGGTCACCATCACCACTGCGCACCTGGCACATCAACAGTGGAGGCCGACACTGACAGTCCCTGTAGCACCGTCCTGGGCTGTCCATCAGAGGGCAGCCCCTTGGGCCCCGTAGGCCCCTTCCAGTGTCCAGGGAAAGAGGGTGAGGGCACTGCGGCTGTGACCTCACTCGGGGCACAGAGACATCTGTGGTCCTGTCCTCGCCCCAGTGCACTGGTGGGAACAGGTGGGTGCCCAGGTGTGCCATCCTCCACACGCTGTGGCCCTGTGGAAGCTTCTTGCTGTGGCATCCGCTCGACAATGCACCCAGGAGAGGAGTGGCACTGGGATTACAGCCAGAGTCCCTGTCCACTGCCTGGATGCAGCGGCCTGGTGGGAGGTGAACAGGGGTCACCAAGGACCAGGCCTGTAGCCATCTGGGAATCCCCTGTGGGTTTTTACCGATGGCCGAGACATGGGCTGTTCCCTGTTTCCGGAATCTGTGGCTGGGCACCAGGCTTAGAGGCGAGAGCAGCCCCTCACCAAATTGCAATTAGGGAAACAGTCCAGTGAAAATCTCTCAGAAAGCAATGCAGCCACACGGAAAATGTTTGACAAGAAGGGGTCCACAGGTCAGAAACAGTAGAGGAGCCACCAGCCTCTCTCTGCCTTGGGAATGTTTGGAAATAAATGCAGGCAGCCAGACCAGGACTCAGGACCCTGGGAGAGCCCAGGCCCAGGATGGAGACCCATGAGGCCAGTGTCTAGGGAGCACGGTCCACCCAGCAGGTGCAGGGTGAGGGAAACGGGCCTCAGGGAATTGCAAAGCCAAGGACAGGACAGAGAAGGAGCGGCCGCCTTGGAGCTGGGTCAGGAGTCAGGGAGACGGCACCATGGGTGGAAAGGAGCCGCCAGTGACATCCTGATGACAAAACACAGCTCCCGGCCCATTGCTGAGGCTCCGACAGCCCCCTTGGGGCCGGGCCAGAGAAAGGAGGAGAAACACAGGGGCTGGTCCCAGGCTGAGCTCAGCTTGGGACAGGGCCAGCGGCGGCCTCGGAGGATGAGGGCGAGTCTCCCGAAGGGCAGAGAGATGATGGCACTCAGACGTGTGGGGCTGAGCAGGTAAAACCGAACCCCGGGAGCAAGCACTCTCCAACCCCACACAGAGACGTGAAGGCCGGAGCCACCTCCCTGTCCCCACTCCCAAGGAGCCAGAAGCAACAGACAGGACACTGTGTGTCCAGGGAGAGCCGGGGCCACACACCCTGCATGCCAGAGAGCTGAGCAGGGGCAGAGGGGCGTCCCACGAGGCCAACCCCACCACCCCCTGGCCGAGCCCCTGCCAGACTGGAATGAGGAGACACCAGCCCCACTCTGGCGGCCAGTCCAGCTCCGCTGGTCCTGTGAGGGCCCCTGGTTCGCCCATGTCCCTGTTCCCGTCTCTCAGGAAGGTTGGCAGTGAGGATCTTTCACCTGTGTCCGGGCAGAAGGCTCCAAGGGACCACAGCTCCAGTCCCCAGTGAGCTGACTGGAGTCCTCAGGGACAGGGACCCCAGGGAACCCTCCCTGACAAGGAGCGGTCCTCAGGGCGACTTCAGTCTCCCAGGCCTGCACCCAGCTCTGTCCTCTGGCACTGGCTGCGTGTCTGTCTTCCGCTCCTGAAACGACGCACGCAGCCTCTTGATCTCAGAAACAGGGTTCTCAGGGCTCACACTGCTGAGCGCACTCCGGGCAGCCCTTGAGGGAAGGGGACAGCCTG
>RJWT010040126.1:0-12546 GCA_004365215.1 Cuniculus paca
CCTTTGTAGCCCAGGTTGTTCTCAAACTCACAACAATCCTCCTGTCTCAGCCTCCCAAGTGCTGGAATTACAGGAGTGCGCCACCAGGCCCGGCTCTGTTGCTATTTCTTCCTGTGGCTAATAGTTGAGCATAGTCTACCCTTAATTAAGGCTGTGTGTCTCTTTATAAGATGTACCACACTTCTCTGTTGCCTCTTTTGTCTGAATTTTGTTGCAGTTGGTAAAGTTTAAGCTGGAATCAAGGGCTCAGATTCTTAGGTAAACAATGATTATCATGTGCACGATTGGATGATTGGATTATAAAGAACTCTTTTTTTTTTTTTTTTGTCTTTTTGAGACAAGGTCTCATCATGCAGTTCAGGCTGGCCTTGGGCTCACTTTGTAGCCCAGCTGGTCTTGAACTCACAACGATCCTCCTGCCTCAGCCTCCCAAGTGCTGGAATTACAGGAGTGCGCCACCAGGCCCGGCTCTGTTACTATTTCTTCTTGTGTCTAATAGTTGTGCACTTGAGATTTTAATCAGTATTTAAAAATAAGAAAACTCTAATCATTGCTTTCTTTGAAAGTTTCTCCAGAGAAAAGTTTCTTCAAACACAAATGTTTATTGAGTTTACTGGTCACTGAGAATACAGAAAAAGGAGTTATGTTTCCCCATCAAGAGCTAATTATTTATAAACAGATGCCACTAAAAGGATTTTAATAATTGTTTGTGCTTATAGGACAGCTGCTATATACCAGGAATATGCCACATTATACGTACATTAGTTAACCTTCACTTTTTATTATTTATTTATTCATTTATTTATTGTGGCACTGGGGACGGAACCCAGAGATCCTGTGCCACTGAACTACATTCCTGACCTTTTTTATTTTGAGACAGGGTCTTGCTGAGTGGCCCCGGATAGCCTTGAATTTGAGATCCTCCTCACTAGGTAGCTGGCATCACAGGTGTGTTCCACCACACCTAGCTACAGTCTCTTAAAGTATATGTTACTCTCCCATTTTATAGATGCAGAAATAACAACTAAAAACTACATGACTTGGCCAGAGTCACACAGCTAAAAAGGGTAGAGTTTGGATTCAACCTGAATCTTCTCCTCATCTCACCCTGCCCTGTGCCTGGGGTGGTGGTGTTGATGGCTGGTGTTGATGGATACAGCGGGCTGTGAGGAGTTGGTTTGAGAATGTTTCCCAGGCCTGTACCCCCTCAGCATTTCCCAGGAACTGTTGTCATGGCTTGTGTCTAGATGTCCCCCCAAAGCCTCATGCCATTCCAGGTGGGGCTTTTTAGAGGTGACTGGAGCTACAGTGTGTGATGCTGGGGTCAATTCATGGTGCGGTGCTAGAATCAAGGGTACTAGGATTAAAAGTGTCAGTGCTACCTGCCCCGAGTAGCCTGGATAAGATGTAAGGTACAGAAAGAGCTGTGGTTGTCCGGTGCTTGTTTGTTTTGCTACCTTCTGCTGTCATGAGCTGTTTCTCCTCTGCAAAGCCACCCTGCCTTGTAGCCTACTGGTTATGGACTGAAACCTCTACAAACTGTGAGCAAAATAAACCTTTCCCCCTTTAACTTTGGGTGTTGGGTGTTTTGTCTCAGCAACGAGAAAAGTAACTAAGATAGATATATACAAATCTCCTGTGTACATTCATTTCACCGAGGACCTTGCTAGTTTAGGAACCTTCCCTCGCCCCCACTAGACCAAGGCCTCCTCAGAAGCAGGAAACAAGTCCACTTTGTAGCCCCGGTGCACTGCCTGGCTGATGGAAGTTACACGGTGGATATTTGTGTAATAAATTGACTTTTCCTGATAGCCCTCATTACTGAACCTATTCTCCAAAGACCTGGGCTTAAGTGTGTTTGCCATTAAAATGTAGTTTCATGACTGGAAGAATTATGAAAACAAATAGATGGAACTATTCTGGAAATAAGACTGTTTTCCCATGTTTTTTATATTTGCTATGTTAGGCTGTTATCCAGTGGTCTCTCTTCATTTCATTTTTCCTGTTCTCATTTGGATTTTACCATAATCTTTTAAATATTTTTAAAAGTTATCTTATTATGTGGGGACGTATGAGTATAGTGGGAAGAAGTTTGGATATCTTAGAATCTCATTGTCCTATATATTATGTGGCCAAAACAGCCACATTTTCCTTCTCTGTTTACCTCAAGAGTTGGAGAAAGCTTTGCTGGGATACTCAAATAGATCACTGTGGTTATTGAACCATCTGTGTGGAACAAAATCTGGAAAGAGTGGCAGGGTTTAAGATGCTGTGCAGATGACCTAAACTAGATATTTTGGAAGCTCTTAATAAAAACTCTGTGGTCTCCAACCAGAGCTCTTGCGAGTTTGTTTCAGAATTGCACATGTACTAATTCTGTTGTGTGTTTAGTTACCTTCTGTGGTATTCTTTATGCTGCAATTCTCATTTTATGGATGAAGATACCAATGTCCACAGTCTCACATTAGTTAATAAATAAAATTAAACCTGTGCACACACCTATAATCCCAGCTACTTGGAAGACTGAGGCAGGAGGATCACAAGTTCTAGCCCACCCTGGGCAATTTAAGGAGATCCTGTCTCAAAATAAAATTTTAAAAAGGACTGGGGAGTAACTCAGTGGTAGAGTGCTTGCCTAGCATGTGTGAAGTCCTGGGTTTAACCCCCAGCATTACAAAACAAAACAAAGCAAAAGATTAGGACTGGTACCCAGACTCAGATGCAGCTCTGCCACCCTGTGTGCCCGCCACTCTGGCCCAGTTCCGCATGGCCAAGTTTCAGGTGCTGTGATTTTTCAGTTCTAAGCAAGTAATCAAAACTAATTCTTTGGAACCACTTAAAATGCAGAAGGCCCATGGACTTGGACAATTGACATCTTTATTGTTTCCAACCTTGAGGGAGGTTAGTGAGGTGAGAATTTCCCTGAATTATGGATGTGGGCAACAAACCACAGTGTGTCAGCAGTACCTGCCTCTTAGTCACCGACAAGAAATCACAGCTGTTTCCATGGTGCATTGTAATAGTGACAGTTACCTCAAAATATCATTTATCTTTTTTTTTTTCACTAGGGATCAAACCCAAACCCGAACCCAGATATTGGCAAATGCTAGGCAAGCGCTCCACCACTGAGCTACATCCCTATCCCTTTAAAAAATATTTTTATTTGGTTTTGTTTATTTATTTCTTTTTTGAGACAGGGTCTCACTAAGTCACTCGGGTTGGTCTTGAACTTGCAATTTTATTGCCTTAGCCTCCTGAGTAAGTGGGATTCAAAATGTCATTTATTTTTTATTATTTGTCATTGCCACTTGTGAATGATGGTTTTTATTGGCTCTACTAATGGTTGCATTAATGGTAGTATTGACAATGTATTGCTAATGTGTTAATAAAGAATACAGGTATTACTGTATTAAAAATTCAAGAAATTATTTTTTAATGTTTAGTATTTCAGTATAGATAGTTCCTGTATCCTTGTTCATCATGCAGTACACTGTCCTGAGAAGGAGTCCATAGGTTTTAATAGACTGACAAGGAGTCTGTGTCACAGAATATAGCTAAGAAGCCCTGCATGTGTGACACTCTGAAGCCTGTACGTGAAGCACAGACTGCTTTTATACTCACTGACTTGTTCATTCCACAAATGAGGAAAGATTTATTTTGGTTCACGGTTTCAGAGGTTTCAGTCCCTGGTTGATTAACCTGGGCCAGGCTGAAAATCATGGTAAGGACCACATGGTAGAGCAGAGCTGCTTACCTCATAGCACCCAGGAAGCAAGAGAGCGCCTGAGAAGAAAGGGGCTGGGGCAATATATGGTTTCCAAGGTCAAACCCTCATGACCTCTCCCTTCCAGTAGGCTCCGCCTCCTGCGTTTCTATCACCTCTCAATAATGCCATGAAATTACTCATCCATCAATGGATTAAACCCACTGATAAAGTTAGAGTCCTCATGATCCAGTCACCTTCACAAAGCACCAGCTCTGGACATTGCTGCATTGGGGACCAATCACCTTTGAGGTGATTGTGTGAAACATTTCAGATCCAACCCATAACACTCACTAAGGCTCTTGGGCAAACCATTCAACAATCAGAAATTCAGTCTTCACAGAAAATTGTATACTGTGATATTTTCAAGTAGTAAATGTTAACTTGAAGTATTTGGACACCAAGTGCTCAAGCCGTCGTGGCCGGTGCAGAGTATCTCCTCGTGTGCTTATTTGTGCTCGATTAGCCCCAACGCCTCTCCAGACATGCAGATGTCTTCTTATTTGGCTTCAGGATCATAGTGTTTGCTGGCTGCTTCTCCCTCTTCCTCTTCTTTTCCTGGTTCTGGTGACGGAATCCAGGGCCTCACGCATGACAAGTACATGCTGTACCACTGAGCTACACTTCCAGCCACTATTTGGTTTCTTCAAGTATCACGGGCCTTTAAAGATAAAAGAAGCTTTAAAAAGATTATTAAATTTTTCACATTTTCTGGGTGAGAAAACCAAGGCCTAGGAGCAGAACTTGGCTGTGTAATTTCTTGTCCCCATTCATTATGTGAAGCATATAAAAGCCTTACAGATTGGCCAGGCACAACTGGTTATTTTTCATGTCATTCCTCTCTGAAAGTTTCCTTTTTAATTTTCCTGAATTAAACAATGGACCACTTTCCTTAAAGGTTTCAGTTCACCCAGACAGAAAATTAAAAGCAGACAATAGAAATGGAAACTTTCAGATACCAGAAAAGGTTTTTTTAGCTTAAGCAAGCTTGACACCATAATGAGATTTCACACTAGGAAATTTCTTGACTCCTAGGTTAATGACGCAGGTCTGAAAACAAACTTCTCAGAGCTGGGTGTTAGAGCCCATGCTTGTAATCCCAAGCACTGCAAGAGGCTGAGGTGAGAGGCTTGCTGCTTCAAACTTAGCAACTTAGTGGGACCCTGTCTCAAAATTTTAAAAAAAGGACTGGGGATATAGTTCAGTGCACAAGCCCTGAGTTCAACTCCCAATCTTGGATTTTGCATTTATGTAGTTTTTTCTGTGTTAATGGGAGTTGATTTTTTCGTTTGCATCAAAAGAGATCATGGTTGCCCCAGTCTGCACTTCCACCAACAGTGGAGAAGGGTTCCTCTTACCCCACAGCCCCGCCAGCATTTGTTACTTGTTGATTTCTTGATGATAGCCATTCTTTCTGGCATGAGATGGAATCTCAGTGTTGTTTTTATTTTGTTTTATGGAAAAATGATAAAACAAATTTTCATTGCAAAATAATAGGAGAGGGGCTGGAGATTTAGCTTAGCAGCACAATCGCCTGCCTGGCAAGCCCAAGGTCATGAGTACGAACCCAGTACCCAAACAAACAAACAAACAAACAAAATAATAGGAGAATAACAGTAATTAATACATTACATGTTGTTATCTTTAAAGCAGTGGCTCACAGTACAAGATATGGGTATAAAAATTTCTCCAATCATTATTATCAAAAACCTTCCTTTTCAATGAACTAAGAGACTCTAATAGTTTAACTGACTTGCATTTTTTCCCCTTTTTCCTTCTGTCCTTTCCCCTTTCACCCATCCTAGTTCTTTTTTTCCTTTTGAATAGTTTTTTCCCATTTCACAATACCTGTTGTACATTTTAGACCTTACTTTTTCAGTTTCTCACACCAGGGAGATAACACAGTGTTTACACGTGAGTCTGATTTATTGCACTTATGAGTATGGTCTCAAGGGAACCAGACATGGTGTCATGCACCTGTAATCCCAGCACTTGGGAGGCAGAGGCAGGAAGATCACTGTGAGTTTGAGATCAGCCTGGATTACAAAGCCAGTGCAGACTGAACTGCGTGGTGAGATTGAACTGCATAGTGAGACCCTGTCTCAAAAAGACAAAAAAAAAAAAAGAGTCTCAAGCAATATGTGTGCACCCATGTTTGCAGCAGCACAATTTGTAACAGCTAAATCTTGGAAACAACCCAAATGGCCATCAACCTAGGAATGGATAAAAAGAAATGGTCTTTTTATACAATGGAGTACTACTCAGCCATAAAGAAGGATAAATTTCAGACATTTATAGATAAATGAATGTAACTTGAGAACATACTCATAAGTAAAATAAATCAGGCCCACATGTGTAAACATTGTATTATCACCCTGCTGTGAGAAACTGAAAGAGTAAATAAGGACCAAAACGTACAATAGATGTTGTGAAATCGGAAGAAATTTTTCAAAAGGAAAGAGGAACTAGGGTGGGAGAAAGGAAGGAAGGAAAAGAAAAAAAATATAAGATAGCTATGCTGTTAGTTCCTCTTAGTTCATTGAAAAGAAAGGTTTAGTGCAAGGTCCTGAGTTCTATCCCTGGTAGAAAAGAAAAGAAAAGAAAAGAAAAGAGAAGAGAAGAGAAGAGAAGAGAAGAGAAGAGAAGAGAAGAGAAGAGAAGAGAAGAGAAGATTTGTGCTAATATCATTTGAAGAATTTTTATGCCCATATCTTGTACTAATTACTTTGAAGATAATATGCACTGTATTAATAATTGTTATTCTCCTATTGTTATGAAATTTTGTTTTATTTTTCCCATAAAATAAAAAGTGGTCATGAATTTACAGCTTAGTTGGGGTACAAGACTAATTTTGTAATGAAGCAGCATAAACCTGGGTATGTCAGACCCACATTTATCATTTAGAATATTTCTATTGATGAATTATTAATTTTAATGGTCTGAGTTTTATTATATTAAACAATGAGTACTTCACAGGGAAAAAATCACAAAAATAAATATTAGTATTGAGTTTTCAACATTTACTGTTTTTAAAAAAAGCATCAAAATTTTCAACATCAACCAGTTTTTGGTGTACAAAGTCTAAAAAAAGAACATCAAAAATTCCTTTATGAACTATCGTTAAAATTCCAGTAGCACTCTAAAATAAGAAATCCTTACTTCAATTATCACACCTAAGTTAGCCTGCACACATGACAACAGCACATTCTATGGACACGTATCACTTACGTTGACAGCTCATGTCTTTTCCTTTCTTGGGCTTTTTGCAGGGCATACCTGACATCTCAGTGGTCTGCTGTTTTGTCAGGAAATTCTTGTTATATTCTACAATATGTGGTTAACAGGAACATAAACTATCGATAAATTGTTAAATTCTTGTATTATGCATTTAAAATAGACCTTAGTATTTTCACATCAGCTTTGTACTTGCTTACAAAACCTAAAATATAACATCAAAAATAAAAACCTCTGTGAACTACAATGTAAACACAAACAGAAGTGTACCACAAAAATAAGCTTTCCTTCAACTGTCATACCCAATGCAGTCTTCACACATGACAACTGCATGTTGTACATATAGCACGCATGTTTTGTTTTCCTGTACTTTCTTGTAGGGCACAATTGAATCTCTTTGGTTTTCCTATTGTCATAGTAGGTCTTTGTAATGCTGTGCCTGCCTGTTCATCTGTCAGCTGACCAGAGTGCTCCACAATTTTTTTATGTAGTTCCCTAGGCAGAGAAACATTTTGTTTTTCCTCTGCTGTAAATGGCCTCTTATGAGCTCCAGTCCGAATCCTCTAAAAAAATTTTTCTGTGATATTTTGCACTTGTTATTTTCTTTGTAAACAATCAAAACTATTTATGCCACACGTTTCGGATTGAATAAAACACAGCCACTGGCCAGGGCTTTGTGTTTCAAGTGACATCATAGCTGCTGCATAACTCATCAACAGTGTCTACTTCACATTCGGTTTTGTCATTGAAAGTTTCCATATCAGACTTCCATTTTGTCAAGGTTTCCATATCAATATTTCCATCATTGTGAAATGTTGACCTCAGCAGTACCAGTTTTTTTTTTTTTTTTTTTTGCGGCACCGGGGATTGAACTCACGACCTTGCGCTTACCAGGCAGGCGCTTAGACCGCTGAGCTAGATCCCCGGCCCTAGCAGTACCAGTTTATTTTTATTTGGCATCTATGAGGCTAATGTTATATCTTTCTGAAATCCAAAGATTGTACTATATAATTCTCTGTTTTGAAATTGTAACATTTCATTTGGAATTTCTGCTTTGTTCTGGTGTACAGTTCCTATGCTGATCAACTTTGTGTTCTGTTGGCAAATGTAACACTAGGGTCCAGGGATGTAGTCAGCAGCATAGCGCCTACCTGGCAAGTGCAAGGCCCTGAGTTCAATTCCCAGTACCAAAACAAAACAAACAAACAAACAAAAAGAGCAAAAAAGCAAATGTAACATCAATTGGAAATCAATAAACCAATTGTCAAATGTCACATTCTGATTAGTTTGGGAGATGAGAACAAATTTGTTCACAACATCATTTGGTTTATACAAACAAGGACCTGATGACTGAGTTCCAGGATATATGTCTAGATTGAAGCATAATCAGTCTTCATATCTACAAGGGCATAAATTTTTTATGTCACATTTGACCCATCACTTTTCAATAAGTCTTTTATATTCCTGCAATCACCAAGAGAAATCTGTGCCAAGTACAGAAGACCTATGAATGCTTTTAGTTCAGCGAGTGAGGTGTCGTGATAAATATATTTTTGAATATGGCTACTGGTGCATACAGAACATTTTACTTGTCTTTCAGCCTTTGTGTATTTCACAGCGTCTTGTAGCATTTCATCTGTTCAATTTCTAACACTGAATGGCTATGCTGACATTGTAATATGTGTCACCCTTGCCAAGACCTTCACTATACTTTCAGACCTAGTTCTAATATAGGACTGTTTCATTTGATTATGTGGCCATTTCATAATATTTCACAATATTTCAACTAGTGAAGTATGTACTCACATTACTGTTTTCTTCATCATCTGAGTCAAGGAGGTCTGCAGTCCCTGTGTCTGTATCTGTCAATTCTTGCTCCAATCCACTGTCACAGGAACTTTAGCTCATATAGCTAACGTGATTAAAATCATCACCATCATCATCATAATCATCGTCATCATCCACCAACACCACTCTTCTGTGAGGAAAGCATGTATTTTACTGGAATGGATCATCTTCATCATCCAAGCATGAGTATCCTGATGATTCCCTTTTGACCTCCTCCAAAACTTGGAAATCTGGTTTTTTATGTGACATTGTACTGAATTGTGCTACTTCTACCAGACAAATCAAAATCAATAGAACTTTTGTTTTTTTAAACAAATCTTGAAGTGATGTGGATGCAAAACCAGTTAGATGGAGCATAAAGGTGGGTACAAATCCCACTGCGCCACTTGTTATACAAACTGGATTTGGGATTTGATATTCCATGTAAAGCCTAATTCCCACAGCTAGAGTAAGCAGGAAAGTTTTGTTTACACCTAACAAATCCCTCAATTGTCCTCTTTAACTATTTGTCTATAGAATGTCACAGTGATTAACCAAAGGGTTATCACCAGAGTCCAGGGCAGTTCCCCAAAGCAGAGATGGGCAACTTTGGCTCCCCACCCACAGCGCAGGTTGTCAGTTTTGAGATTTTCATCGCAGAAAAAAATTTTCTGGATGCCTCAGTAGGAGGTATAAAGAGGTTTGCTAGGTAGATTTTGTTATTATTGTTTTGTTTTGTTTTGTTTTGTTTTGTTTTGTTTTGTTTTGTTTTTTTTGACAGGGTCTTACCAAGGCTAGTCCAGGCTAGCCTTGGAGTCACTGGTAGCCCAGACTGACTTTAAACCCCTGATGATTCTCCTGCCTCAGCCTCCAGAGTGCTGGGATTGCAGGTGTGTGCCACCATGCTCAGCAGTCATTAGGTAGAATTCTGAAAAAGGAAACACTTACATGGGCCCTCAAGAGAAAAACAGGCACATTGCGGCCTCCAGTGTGTGGGCATAGTTGTGTGAGTTTAGGGAGTGGAAATCTATGGAAAGAGGAGGTTTGATTTAGGGGTGAAAGGTGATAGTCCTTCCTACTGGTGAAAGTTGATGACCCATTCACAGGTGAGGAGTGTGGCCCATTTTACAGGTGAAAATGGATGGCCTAGTCACAGGTGAAAAGGCCTGTTCTATAGGAGAAGGGGGATGGATCGTCCTGGGGTGGAAAGATAATGGCCTATTACACTGGCGAAAAGCACTATTTACAGGTGAAAAACACAGGCCTTGGCTTATTGTGTCTTTAAGCCCTTAGGATATTTTTGTGTGTATGTGTGAGTTTCCTGGGGAAAATGTATTAGATAACATTAGTGTCTGAAAATGCAGTTTTTCTTGAAAATACAATTTAAAATTACAATTTTCCTTGTCTCCTTTCTACCTAATCTTATTTTTCTGTCCTACTTCAGGATTAGTTTGTCCTGCAGGAACATACCAATTTAAATATATTAGTTCACAAAAGAAAAAAAATGCAAAGAAACGACATGAAAAGATGATGATTTGTAATATCCAGTGAGCTGGTTAGACAATAATGTCCATTTTCTGCATAGTGTTTAAGTGATTGAAATGATTCTTTGTTGTGAGTGGAGAGATGGAAATTCGCATACAAGGATTGTGAGAAGACCTTTCTGGAGGGTGTTTTAGCAATCCGTGTCAATTTAAATTTCATCCCAAGTAAATAATTAGTCATGTACCTGTGTGTGCCATACAGCACCATTTATGTCAGTAAAAGCAAACAAAGCCCATATATCCAAGCAAATATCAAATAAAGCATGATGCATTCATACAGTGGACTGCTATGTAGCCATGGAAACGGTCCCAGTTACGTTGTTTTTTAACCGGTAGGTTACTGAGTATAATATGTAGTAATTCTGCAATATTGCCTTCTATATAGTTTTGTTGTACTGATGTGTGTGTTTCTAAATATATAGAAAAAAAGTCTGATAGGATATATCTCAAACTGCAGATGGTGAGTTTTTGAAGGTATAAGGTTGAACTTTTATTTATTTTTATTAATTTTTTTTTTTGTGGCACCAAGGATCGAACTCACAACCTCATGCTTGCCAGGCAGATGCTTAGGCTGCTGAGCTAAGTCCCCAGCCCTTGTCTTTTTGAGACAGGGTCTCGCTATGCCGTTCAGGCTGGCCTTGAGCTCACTTTGTAGCCCAGGCTGGTCTCAAACTTGCAATGATCCTCCTGTCTTAGCCTCCTGAGTGCTGGGATTACAGGCGTGCACCATCAGGCCCAGCTTGAACTTTTATTCTTTAGTGATTTTATTTCTATAGGATATGAATTGTTTGTAATAAGCATAGATTAAAAATCAGAAAATACAGGAACAAAAATATTTCTGTGTAGAAATAAAATATGAGCTGGGCTTGGGAGGGCGAGGCAGGAGGATCACAAGTTGGATCTCTGCCTAGGCAATTTAGTAATTTAATGATGCCCCATCTCAAAATAAAAACTAACAAAGGACTAGGGATGTAGCTCAGTATGAAGAACCTGGGTTCAATCTTCAGTATCAAAAAAGGGAGAGGGGAATAAAAATGTAACCAGGGCTATTTTTACATTTCTTTTATAATGACTGTGTTGTGTTGGGGGACTAGCCTATTTACTTAGAGCCTGGAGGCTGGATGCCACTTTGGGAAAACTAATCGTTCAAATAGTTCTGTTTTCAGAGCCCTGTGCTTGTTAAAGTTTTCATTTGCATAATACTAGTTACATGTCTTTTTGGCAGTGGAAAGCTGTCATCTTCAGAGTTCCACCAACTGGGTTTTAATACCAGCTCTGCCACTTCCAGGCTCTTGATATTGAGAAAGTCGTTTCACCTCAGTGACCTTTGCTTTCCGTAACTGTAGATTGTGTCGTGGAGGAGCTAGGTCCTGACACAGTGAGGCCTCTCACTTCCTTGATCCTCAGTCCTTGATGAAAGAATTCATGTAAGACGCTAAGGCCATGCAGAAGTATAGGTAAAATGTAAAGTAGATACAGAATGAAGGCAGGAAGTTCCAGGAAGACTTGTACACCAGGTGCAGTTTTGGATACATTTTTATGCTAGGGAACCTGGGTGATCATGATGCTTATCAACATTTCACTTAGAAAATAAAATAAGGGCCAGGGATTTAGCTCAGCAGCACAAGTGCCTGCCTGGTGAGCTCAAGGTCATGAGTTTGATCCCTGGTACCAGAAAACAAATAATAATAAAATAAAATAAATTTAAAAAAAACATTTCACTTAGAATTTACTTTGGAATTGCAAAATGTCTTCCTGTTGCTATAGAGAGTATGATACAGGGATGGTATATGACCTGCAAATAATTCAAAAGATGAAAGGGAAATAAATATTATAACTCCTGACCTGCTAGATGTCAAATATGCCGAGTTCCTGTCCCCCAAAATCAAAGAATGAATTCTAAGAAACAACGGAGATTAAGAGTATGAAAGATTTATTGAGAGAGAGAGCTCAGAAGAGATAGAAGGGGGCTTGAAAGCAGATTGCCACCAAGGCCCTTTGTCAGGGGTAATTTATACAGAAAAATCACAATGTATGGGATTACAAGTACAGCGTCTTAGTTAATATCGGTCTAGTAGGGAAGCGGGTCACGTAGCAAGGGTACATGGAAAGAACAAAGGCATTTTTGAGAAGGGATGCTCTGAAGGTTCTGGTCACCCATCTGGGTAACTGATCCCT